>OX418224.1:50183953-50230045 GCA_948455865.1 Conomelus anceps
CTGTTGTTTTTTTTTGGAGGATGAAACGCACATAGGTCTGAGATCTGTGCGTGGGTAATGTGTTGGATGATGGTAATTCATGAGTTGTGCCTACAGTTTTAGGTGGGTTCCGAACCACCGGGAAGTAATTTACAGCAGAAAATGAGCTTGTGATTGAATTTACTTATATATTTTCGGTGCTAAAAACTTGAAGAACATTCAAATTTATTTTCACTTTATTTGGACTATTGGACAGTTATAGTGCTTCGTTTTTAAAGTGAACATCTGAATTGATATTCATGCTTTGGAAAGAATCAGGAGTTTTACTTCAAAGTGAAATTTCTAGTTGAACTTGGTCATAGCCTAAGATTTGGATTTTTTAATAGAAAATTTGTAAAGAAACCAGGCTGTGCCTGTTGTATCTTTACTTGATTGGGGTTTTGTAATAAATGAAGAAACAAATAAATAAGACTTATTTTTTACTGGTCAATCCGATCGGTATTACTAAATGGTCATAACTTATAGATTTAAAAAAATACTAATAGAGGACCTAAATTGACCTAAATGATATTTATATTTATGTTTTTTGAAAGAATCAGGAGTTGTATTCCAAAGTTAAATTTCTAGTTGAACTTGGTCATAGCCTAACATTTGGTTTTTTTAATTGAAAATTTGTGAAGTTAAGCTTAATTCTTATAGGATAGCAGTATCTATATGATGCTCTAGGTGCAAGCTTATTGACTGCTTAGAAATATGTATAAAACCCAGATTGTGAAAATTGAATTTATTAGATTGATTTATAGATGTGTTGTAAATCTTTATTACTTTTTAATCGATATCACGTAACTTTCAAAATCTACAACACATTTATGAAAGGCTAGGCCTCGGGATGTTTTTTTTTCATTTATTCATCTTTGAAAAAAATCTTATTTTATGGTTATATCGTATAATATATTTAATTTGTATTATAATAAAAGAATGTTTTCTGTCTATTGTTCAATGTTCTTGTGGATGAAAAAATTTATTTCATTTCATTTATAAAAGTACTTCTGAAGTAGTTTTAAACTTCACCTGTAGAAGTTTAAATAAATTATGCCGAATCTCATGTATCTCAAGCAGATCTATTGTGAGATAACACGATTTATGTTATAGTTTGTGACCAAATCAGAATTTTTTTATCAAGACAACACTAAACACGTTCAAAGCTGCAATCAGGCATCATTTTATTTCTAGGCACATACGCATAGCATATAATACACATGAAGATAGGCATCAATGGCACAGTAAATCAGGTACATAGAACAATTTACAACGATTTTGTATTCTTTTTGGCGGCGTTTGTAGGATTGTAGGCTTCTAGTGTTTTCTCTCTAGCGGATAAAAATGCAACTAGGAATTAGTTTACTTTTCCACGTTCTCGTTTCAGCGATATATATAGGCCTACACGAGTAGTATCCTAGGTATAGGTATACAGTACATGTAATATCAAGGTTTCCTGGTGGCTATTTGCACGCAACACGATACGCCGTCGCGTTAAATGTTTACGTGAACAGAATAATTCATTACGAATTCATTTTTATTGATGCCGCGTAACGAGAATAATTCTTCAATGGCTGAAGGTCTAACAACGACAGGATTTATTCGTTGATTTAATGGTTTTAAGGGCATTAGGCATCCTTTATCTATTTATGGTGATAATTAATCTTTAGAATAGATAATTATTCTTACGTGATGTTAAATGAAACAGAAAGTTGTCCAATTCTTCTTGAGCAGAATTTTATGAACTTTACTCTGTCTTGAGAATATGCGCAGGGTTTTTTGGTTATATTTTTTTCGAAGTTTCTTGTATTGGATATTGTTGAAGTACCGTATTGAAATGTTATCTATTGCCATAAAAAATTTTCATCAATTATATTGTGCAATATGAGGTCTCAAAGTTGAAATGTTTCGGTCTTTGGAGGCAATTGATCTCCCCTATGAATTATTTAAAAGTTTTGATAATTTTTAACTGTCACCTGGAAAAAATAATTAGGTGGTTTATTTATAAAAAATCATTGATTAATTATTTTTTCATTTCAATCTAACAATTGGTTTTTCAAAAACTGGATTTTTTTTTGGATTTTCAAACATTTATTTAGAAAAAACAAATTCATCGAAATAAAAAATATTTGTTCCTCAAGGTGTTATTTAATTATAAAAAATTATCAAAAGTTTAAGATAACTCATAGGTGAGATCAATTCCCCCCCAAAAAACAGAAAAAATTGAACTTTGAGCCCCCATATTTCACAAAATAATTGATGAAAAAATTTCTCATGACATTAAATAGATTTTAATTATTTAGTAGTATCCAATATGAGAAAGTTCGAAAAAGATTATGTCCTAAAACCCTGCGCCTTGATAAGAATTAATATTGTAGATTTTTGACAGTCTTGAATTCGAAATTAATAGACATTAATTGGTAAGAAATAGTTGAGAACTTGGTACTGCCTACAACATAAATAACAATGTAGATCTTTTTTCGCTAACTTGAAATTAAAATTAATAGATATTGATAGAAATGGTTTAGAACTTAACACTGTCTACAAAATAAATAACAATGTAAATCTTAAATAAAACTAATAGATATTAATAAGAAATGGCTCAGAACTTTTCCATTATGTTATGAATGATTCAAAATATTGCCAGATTCTACTGAAATTCTACTTCTGTTAAATACAGATTTCAGAATGCACAGTACTGTATTAAGTCGGTACTCCCAAGAAGATGCTAACAGGTAGCCATAAAAATACGGTGTGCCACTCCTTGTGCTCCGGTCATCGAACTGAGGACGGCGATTTTGAGAAGAAAACAGAGGATAAGAAAAAGGAAAACAAGATGGAGGAGGAGTTGATTGAATGGGAGAAGTAGAAGAGGTAAGAAAAAAGGAAGAAGTAAGAAAAAATGAAGGAGGCTGAGTAGGAGTGTCGATCCTTCAGTGACGTCATGCCGCGAAAAGTGAGATGTAATTTGCGGTTTCCTTTTGGAAAGAGGTGTCAAGAGGAATAAGGCACCAAAAGCCAACGGGGCGGAGCCCCCAACCGCCAAAGCTAGTTTGCCTGCCTGCGGTCATTTTTTCGTTTGCCGCGCATTCTGTTGTCGAACAAAACACGCTGCCGATGAAATACCGAAAAGCTATGTGAGTAACAACAACAACACTTGCGAGGTCCACGAGACCGCAACGGTGTCCGAGAGACCGCTCCAGAGCTGGAGCTGGAACTGCTGGAGAACGGACGTTGTGCGCTTCCAGCACTGGACGTTTTGCACCGCTGCACACATTCCGGTAACTTCCTCTTCCTTCCAGCGTTTTTCCAGCGTCTTTGTGTCAGTGCTCTATGCTTTCAGCTAATTCATGGTTTTATTTTTACAACCTCCAGCGCTTCTATGTGCTGTCGTGAAGACATCCTTCGTGTGTTGTTCACAATTGATGGTACTGTTATCAGGTTGAAGAATGGCAATCATGATATGATTTTTGGAATTTGAATATGAATTTTATAGGAGACATTCAGGGTTTAGTTCTGTGGACTAACAGTTTTATTTATTTATTAACAACTGTTTTTTTATTTATTTACTAGCTATTGTACCCGTCCTTCGTACGGATTATGTTTAGAAATAAGACTAAATATGTTTCGGTTTTTTTGATAGCAACGATCATGAAGTTGTTAGCAGCTTAGTAAAGAACTTAGAACGTAGACAATTCAGTGACAGTTATCAGAGAGAATATTTGAGAACAGCTGATTGATATATCATGATAAATTACGTGATTTGTTCTTATGTGGTAATAAAACTTCGAAGAAATGTATCCAAAATCGGACAATACTTGGTTTTTAAACGTTTATTATTCTGTTAAAAAAAAAGTTAATTTAGTTTTTTATGGCTAAAGACATTGTCAAATAGGTTTTCAATACTGATAAATAACTTTAATCCCGATCGATGCTCTCGTTTTCCAGAAGGCCGCGTAAAATACCTTTGGGGCCGTGACAGACAGACAGAAATTGAGATAAGACTTGTTTCGGCTTCTTAAGTGTATAAAACGTAAAAATAACCAAAAAATATATAATTCTGATAAATGTACAGACAAAACTCTAATTTTATTTGTAGAGATTCACAACTGTTTTTTATTAATTTATTCACAAACTCTTGGAAGGAACAGACATCAAAAGCAACCGATCATGCCTCCTTAACATAACAATTTGTTATATAACAGGTATCTATTCAATCAGATTAGATAAACAGCGCTCTCTTGGGCCTTACTTTGTAAGGGTGACCGATTTTTTAAATATTTTTTTCGTAGATTACGTCTCGGAGGCAAGTAAGACAAGTAAGATTAACATAGGGAAGTGATAGCCGAGTGTCGTAGCAGGTATCTGTTCAATCAGAGATAAGCTACGAAACTCCTGGGCCATCTTTGTAACGGTGACCGATTGGATTGGCCAGCAAAAAAGGCACGTTCTAAGGCACCTTCCCGTTGGTTCGGAGCCCACCTAAAACTGTAGGTCCAACTCATCAATCACCCATCATCCAATTCATTACCCACGCACAGGTCTTAGACCTTCATCCTCCGAAAATAGCTATTTGTGTAACTAGAGTGCAAAGCACCGTTTTTCTGCATCGAGAGAAACAGTTTCTCGAGTGCAGAAACAATACTTTGCGCTCGAATTACACATTATAAATTTTTCCTACAGTAATGTTTAAAGTAATTCAAACAGAACAAAACAGGGCATACATAACCTGAAACTTCCTCACATAACCTATCTTCGAATCAAATCGATTTCATCAACAACAACTACAACAACTATTCACAGCTGAAGCAGAGTAGCCAACCTATTTTTGAATGCAGAATAGGGAACCTGCGTATTACATGCTCATTATTTTGTGTTGTTAGGTTGCAAATTTGGAGTGCGGAAAAGTACTTTTCCTACAGCTGATCGTAAAGTAGTTCTTTACGTACTAAAATCTAATTGTAAAATACCTCTTTACTGCTCCGCAAGCGGTAAAGTACTTTACGCTCGCCAGCTGTTTTCTTTACGCTTCTGTTTTGATTTTGATGTCTTCTCATTGGTGGATCATGGAATCCGTGAGATTCACATAACCTCAAAAAAGTCGAACGCTAACCAAATCCGCGCACGGTCTGTGATGTTACAAACTACAAACTTTTATTGTGTTGGAATCCAGAACTGCAGTTGTAGGAAAAATATTGTATGCAATTCGCGCGTGAAGCTTCTTTATCGCTCTCGCAAAATTACTGCGCTCCGCTGTGCGTCGCGCAGTAATATGTTTTGGCTCGAGCGATAAAGTCGCGCTTCACGCTCTCAATACATAAATAACTATTCCCGCACTGTAATTTACTTTCCCGCACTGGCGCAGGAATAGACTATTTTGCTTGCTACAGTTAGTGCAAAAATAGGCACTTTTTCGGGTCACTGTAGGAAAAAACAATTATACAATCTTATAAACTAGTTACCATAATTACTATATCAATTAGTTGTGGTGAGGCCTAATTTTGATGAGAAAGGAACTTTTGTAATCTATAAAATGGTTTATTAACTAATTATTTCTTCAATTGTTTTTTAAAAATATTTCTATATTTTCAAGACTCTTTAAAAACTGCGGTAGCTTGTTGTAGGATTTCCTACCAATATAACTAGGTTTTTGTTTGAATAAGCTACTATTGTGACTCACCAAGTGATAATCTCCTCGGCTTCTTGTATTACAATCGTGTCTATGGGTGAATGAGGTTACTCAAATGAGTTACAAGTGAATGAGGTCCCTCAAATTTCTGGTCCTCATTGATTACAAGCCATGAAGACGTAATTTGTGTTTCACCTGTATAAAATGGAGTGGAATAGAGATGAGTTCCTGTAACTTGTTAAACAAAGCGGGGCAACAATCCGCTAAGACTTAGTTATGTATAATACCGTGAACGCCTGTCAAGGAAGTGGGTTTCAGCTATGCTATGCTCCTGCCCTGACTACTAGATAAGAAGATTCGTTATTGCGTAATTGAAACTATCACGCTTCACGGTCGCTTGCCTACTCCGCTACTTCTTCTTTTCTTTTATTTTCTTCTTTTTCTTCTTCTTTCTCATCTTTTTCTTCTTCTTTCTCATCTTCTTTTTCATCTTCTTTCTCATCCTCTTTTTCTTCTTCTTTTTCATCTTCTCATCTTATTTTTCTTCTTCTTTCTCATCTTCTTCCTTTTATTATTCTTTCTCATCATCTTTTTCTTCTTCTTTCTCATCTTCTTCTTTCTCATCTTCTTCTTCCTTTTATTCTTCTTTCTCATCTTATTTTTCTTCTTCTTTCTCATCTTCTTTTTCTTCTTCTTTCTCATCTTTTTCTTCCTTTTCTTCTTCTTTCTCATCTTTTTCTTCCTTTTATTCTTCTTCCTTTTATTCTTCTTTCTCATCATCTTTTTCTGCTTCATTTTCTTTTTCTTCTTCTCATGTTATTTTTCTTCTTCTTTCTCATATTTTTTTCTTCTTCTTTCTCATCTTCTTCTCCCTTTTATTCTTCTTTCATCTTTTTATTCTTTGTCGGCTTCTTCTTGTAGCTTCTTCTTTCTCTTCGTCTCCTTCATTCCTTCATCTTCCTTTTCTTTTTTTTTCCTCTTCTTCTTATTCTTCATTATCTCCTACCCCATTGTTCTTTTACTACCCTCCTTCTTCTACTTCTGCCCTTCTACCTTCTACTTCTCCTGCCCTCTTGTTCTTCTTTGTCTTCTTCCATATACTTGTTGTTCCTCTTCTTCTTCCTTCATATTCTTCCTCGTCTTCTTCTCCTTCTTCTTCTCTCCCTGTCCTCTTGTTCATTTGCAGTTTTCTTCTCCTTTCTACATCTTCCTCCATCTTCTTATTTTTTCTTCTCCTCCTTCTTTGTTTTCTTCTATTCCCATCTTCTTTCTCATCTTCCTTTTCTTCTCCTGTCATCTTGTTCTTGTACTGTTTCTCCTCCTTCTTCTTCCATCTTCTTCCTCCTCCATCTTCTTTTTTTCTCCTCGCTTCTTCCTCCACTTCTTTTACTTCTTCTTACATTTTCTTCTCCTTTTCGATTCTGCTTCTTTTTCTTTTCCTTCTTATTTTTTCCTCCTCCTTCTTCTTTTCTTCTCCTGCTTCTTTTTCTTTCATATTCTTTATATTGCCTTCTTCAGCTTCTTCTCCTATTTTTTTCCTGTTTTTCTCCTCCTACTCGTCCCCTTCCTCCTTCTTCTTAAGTTTCCTTGTTTTTCTCGCTTCTTCTTTGTGATGCTTCTTTTTTCTTCTTCTCCTCCATCTTGCTTGCAGTACTTTCTTGCATCTTCTTATTATTCTTCTTGTCCTCCATCATCTTCTCCCTGCTTCATTATTTTCTTCCTTCTTTATCTTCTCGCTTCTTTTTCTTCTGTTTCTTCTTCTCCTTCAGTTCCTTCTATTTCCACCTCCTCCTCCTCATCCGTCTTCTTCTTCTTCTTTCACTTCTTCTTCTCCTCCCTTTTCTTCTGTCTTCTTTTTCCTGCTTCTTCTTCCTTTCCTTGCCTTCCCCTCTCACTTTCTCTTTCTGCTTTTTCCTCTTCTTCTTGCTGCTGCTTCTTTTCTTTCTCCTTCTCTTTTCGCTTTTTCTTCTCCATCTTCTTCGTCTCCTCCACCTTTTTTCTATCATCTTCTCGCTGCTTCTTCTTCTTTTTCTTTTTCTCCATCTACATCTCTACCATCTTGGTCTCAGTCTTCTTTTCCATCTTCTTCTACTCATTCTTCTTCTTTTTCTTCTTGCTGCTACTTCTTTTTTCTCTTTCTCTCTTCGCTTTTTCTTCTTTTCGATCTTTTTCTTCTCCATCTTCTTGCTGCTTCTTTTTCTTCTTCTTTTCCATCTTCTTCGGAGATTTTTCAATACCTCTCAGAGACCTCCTTTACCAGCAGCAGCTGTCATCTGGTCAATTCTTCGCACAATTCCCGTTTAATGCTTTTAGTGCTGAAGAAGACCTTCGGCACACATCTTTTAAATCGCCACCTAATTGATGGCAGTCATCTGAATGACAGCTGTCATTTTCTCTCACACACTCTCTGTCTCTCTCTCTATTCATCTTCTTTCACTTGTCACTCGTCATCTTGCGCGAAGATTCGCGTGTGCCGATTACGCCACCCACGCTCCTTATTCGGCTATTCGAATATTACGAACACCTGTTTTTTGAATGCTATTACGCCGCGAAATCTGTCGTTCGTTACGTTTGTTACGTAGTGTAACGGAAGCGTACGAGTTCACACACCTGTTATACACGTGTGTCAGTTATTTATTAGGATTGTTGTCTGACTCAGGATTTTTTGTGTCATTCAATAGGTGGTGTGGATACAGTTGAGTATGTTGAGTAACTCAAGCTCGAGCTTGCTCTTTTGGGGGAGTAATTCCTACATTTGTTTTTTTTTTTATATGACAGTGTTTATGTTTATTTTCTTGTATTGTATTTTATAATTTTTTTTCTAAGAGGAATAAATGATTTGAAAAAAACTCATATTTTTGACTCGTTGCTTGGGATTGTGGTTATTTTATGTGTACTAAAATTTAGTCAATCATTGCGGTTTCTTACGATTGGACTCCCGTTGACTCAACAGTCGAATCCAGTCACTCAACAGAGTCCACTCACTCAATTTTATTCAAACTATCCAATGTCCTTTCAGAGTGGGTTTAGGATGAATATGTCAAACTACTCTCGTCAAAATAATGAAGATTATAATTTTCAAACTTTTGGAAATAAATAATTGATTGATTAATAATAATAATAATAATAATTTGGGAAGTGATAGCCGCGAGCCGTAGCAGGTATCTGTTCAATCAGAGAGATAAGCTGCGTTCTCCTAGGTCCTGTTCGTAACGGTGACCGATTAGATTGGCCAGCAAAAAAGACACTGTTCTCTGCTGTAAAATCACTTCCCGGTGGTTCGGAACCCACCTAAAACTGTAGGTCCAACTCATCAATCACCATCATCCAACTCATTACCCACGCACAGGTCTCAGACCTATGTGGGCTTCATCCTCAAAAAAAAAAAATTCAATAACGGAACTGACTGAGAATCTGAATGAAAATTTTAAAAAGGTTTCTTTGTTTTATTATTTATTTTATGTTATTAATCATTTGATTTATTATTTGTGTTTGAGCCATGTGGGTTGAGGCTGATTTATAAAAAAAAATAAATAATAATAATATCGTGTGACCTGGCTGGCTCAGGTCTGGTGTCAGAGTTATCAGGTCGCACCTGAATAAGTTCAGGGCCTCTGACGTGACTTAACGACTGTTTTTAGGCAGCCGGGACCGACAGCTTAACGTGTCCTCCGAAACACGTTATTGATTGATTGAATTCATATTGTTACGGGTTCTATGTCTAAAATAACGCTGGCAACACTTAAATTTATCACTCGCACTTTATTAACACAAACAATTAACAACTCACACTGTTCAGTAATTTCTTACACAAAAATAAGCAATCGGAAACAGATAAAACGATATTGTTCAACTGATAATGAGCTTTCAATAAACTGAACAAAAATCAATCACTAAATGTCAAAAGGCCGATCTAATATTAAGCAATAACTGTACAATAAACTGTCCAATAATATTCAAAAAAGAAACGTCGAGGAAGAACAATTAACTTACGTAGCACCAGTCCGTAATACAGTAATAGATAAAAGAATTATCACTACAGACAACGAAAGTTCACAGTATGGTTTGTAATAGCGCCAACGGGATTTCACTGTCTGTATTAACGGGAACTGTCACTACTGCCACTTATCACGACGAATTTTAAACAAGACTGAACTAATTTACAAAAGTCCACCTCTATTTATATGATTTTTCATAATTGAGATATCTCTAGATTTCTCTACCAACTTCTACCGATTTCTAAAATAAACAATGAAAGACCTTCATGCCTTCCAAAATATCCGATAAGACTCCATTAATTTCTAATCAAACAACTAGAACATTCTACTAATTACCAAGTAAACACCATAAAAGTGTCAAAAGCAGAGTAATTAATTGCTTAAAAGTAAACATTTACTTAGCAGATAACACCAAGAACCACTGTTTCTTCTTTCTTTCTATTCTCTCCAATTTCATATTCGCTACAATATTAATGCAGATACAGACTTTGAAAGGGTTTTATTCGATTTCCAGCTCATTTTGCATAAAAACTTGAGAATTAACGTAACTGAATGTGCATACGAGAATGTCATACTTTTAAAATGTATAAGTTTATAAAAAATAGGAATTTTTCAAATTTATTTCTGTAACGAAGGCTCCACACCCATGCTCATTCTCTTATCGACTTGTAAAATCAATTCTTGTAATATGGTAATTAATGATCGTGTGTGGACAGCTTAAAATGCATTTCTCATTGTTCCGTCGTATGTAAAAACATCTCAAAACTGTGAAATGCACTTGTAAAGCAAGAAAAAAACAACTCTTAAATAAGCATTTTTCCTTGGTTCATATGGTGGCCTTATCAGAAAATATTGCACGAAGTAAGCAAAGCCGTTACTTCTTTTCCAACTACTTCCTTCTCCTTTCTTCCATCTTCCTCTCTTTCTACTATCTACATTTTTCGTACACATTTTATTGAAGCTCGTGAGTGAGTGAGTACCCACCTCACCAGTCGGCCACTTTTACTCATACTCATTGCCTCATAATTACTGTAACATCGTGAGATTCCACAGCCGCGTAATTCTGCCATCAATACAAGGTGATCGACCTCCAACTCGTGCACCCTGCACTTGAAATACTCCAGCAATTGCGCTGTCGCAAAATAAAATAAAATACACTCTTCTATACTCTCCTCTATACATACCTGTACTAGGAGGTTGCCCGATTCAATTGAATCTGGATTTCGAGAATGTAACCTTTCTACAAATTGAATTTTATAGTCTCTTTTTTCTTTACCACTTTTTCTTCTTCCCCTCCTCCTACTTCTTCTCCACCTACATCCTCTTTTTCTCCTTCTCCATCTTCTGCTCCTTCTCTACCACCAGCTTCTTCTTCCCATCCTCCTTATTCTGCACCTCCTTCTTCCCCTCTCCTCCATCTTCGTCTTGTTCTCCTTCTTTTTCTCCTCATCCATCTTCTCCTTCTCCGCCTTCTTATTTTTCTTCTCCTTTCTCCACCTCCTTCTTCTTCTTCTTCTTCTTCTTCTTCTCCTCCTCCTCCTCCTCCTCCTACTTATTTTTCTTCTCCTCCTACTCCTTATTCTTCTCCTCCTCCTCCTCCTCCTCCTCCTCCTCCTCCTTCTTCTTCTCCTTCTTATTCTTCTTCTTTTTCTTCTCATTCTTCTGCGCTATATTTTCCTTTTTCTTCTCCTCCCCCTCCTGCATCCTCTGCGTATTCTTCTTCTCCTCCACTAGTTTCTTCTCTTTGCCTTCTTCAATTGCTTACTCTCCTGCATTTCGCCGACAAATAACAGCAAGTAACGTTTTTTTACAAGGATATTTTAGGTATATACACCAATTTTCCCCTCACACATAATCCTGCCAGATGTGGAGATGGCCCCACTACGATATAAGCCTGAGGTCACCGTACTAAGGTCGTTCTACCTTCCAAAATAGTTGTTATTTTTGTTGTTTTTATTAGTGGTGTTGTAGGAAGACGTTTTTTATATCGTAGCTACGTTATTCGCCTGTGAAAAGTGGTAGTTATGCAGCAAACAACGCTCACGAATTCTGCCATCTTTATTAGTGGACGATGTTCAACGTAAATCTGGAGAGATTTCTGGCTTCGGCGCTTTTTTGAAGAATTTTAGAGGTAACTGTACTGGATTACTGCTTTTGTGAGCAGTAATCAGTTCTGGCTGTCAGATTTATACGAGATCTCTCGAGATCTCTTGACTCTGTTCTCGGCTGTAAAATCACTTCCCGGTGGTTCGGAACCCACTTAAAACTGTGGTCCAACTCATTACCCAAGCATGTGGGCTTCATCATCCGAAAAAAATAGCCCACTGTATCGAAATGATAGAAAATAATCCATCTCATACAAATACTGGCATTTTTTTTTCGGAGGATGAAGCCCACATAGGTCTGAGACCTGTGCGTGGGTAATGAGTTGGATGATGGTGATTGATGAGTTAGACCTACAGTTTTAGGTGGGTTCCGAACCACCGGGAAAGGATTTTACAACAGAGAACTGAGTCTTTTTTGCTGGCAAATCTAATCGGTCACCGTTACAAACAGGACCTACGAGAACGCAGCTTATCTCTATCTGATTGAACAGATACCTGCTACGGCTCGCGGCTACCACTCCCTAAGTAAATCACAAGTGAAAACTACTATCTTTTGATCGATCGTTTTTTTACACTTAATATTTTTATACATCGCTGGGCATTCCTTGAAGGAAGATCCTTTTTTTAGAACTCCAAGTAACCAACTTCAATAATATTTCGAAATTGGAACTTTGAAACCACAATAATAATAATTTTCAAACGAAACTAACACGTTCTTATGTCACACAAAAACAAGTGTGTTGAGTAAACAAATGTCCTTAACCTAAAAGATGGACACAGAAAGCAAAACTCACTTAGCCATTAAATACTAATTGTAAACAACTAAAACGTTTCCAACAAAATGTCTCTATAAGATCTCGTCATCTACAGTTTGTATACTATGATGATGACATAGAGTGACCATGATAATATTATGAAGACTGCTAAGCAATAAGCGAATGCCTAATATGCCTATAAAGGTCTGTAAGCCTAATATGGTGGCAAGGGCGCATTCCATTGTGGAACAGAGTACAGAGTGAATTACCTAGACTGAGGTAATGACTGCAATTGCCAACAGGGTAATTGCACTGAGTCTGCCTCTTATACTTAGCTAGTGCCGCTACTTCGAATACGCGGTTAAATGTGAGTAGAGGAAGAAGAAAAGATAGGGAAAGAAAAGGAAGATGAGGAAAAAGAGGGAGAAGGAGAATAAGAAAGGAGAACAATGTGAAAAAGAAAGAAGGAGGAGGAGAAAGAAATGGCGGAGGATTAGGAGAAGAAAAGAGAAGTTGAAGAAGGAGGTTAGAGGAGGAGAAGAAAGAGAAAGAGAAGGAAAAGAAGAAGATGAGGAGAAAGAATGAGTAGTAGAAGGAGGAGGTGAAGGAGGAGGTTGATGAGGTGAAGGAGGTGGAAGTGGAGGAGGTTGAAGGAGGAGGTTTTTGAGAGATCAAGTAGAGGAGCAAGTAGATCCACTTGAAACTTTAAAAAATAGTTCTAAGTCAATTACAGGTGCTTTGTAAAATATCTCCATAACAACGATAATAAAGACTTCAAACCTAGTTTATTAATTTTTCTGCTCATTTCACATAGAACCTATTCAATTCACCAACTGAAAGGAGGGCTGCAATATTTTTTAATATTGAAGGATAGATGCAATTTTCCACTACAATTTTCTACTTCTTTTAATTTCTGTAACAAAGCTTTTCCTGGCCCATGTTCATGTTTATGATATTTCGGAAAATTAACTGAAAAATCCTCACATCTTAGGTTTAATGTGGATTAACTTTGCTACCTGTGCGTGGGTAATGAGTTGGATGATGGTGTTTGATGAGTTGGACCCACAGTTTTAGGTGAAGAGATTTTACTTCAGAGAAAAGTATTTTTTGCTGGCCAATCCAATCGGCTAATCTTATAAAAGGGCCCAGGAGAGCGTTGCTTATCTAATCTGATTGAACAGATACCTGCTATGGCTCTCGGCTATCATTACATTATTTATTTATTGTGACAAAATTTCAATGAATGTGAAGGAGCAACAGAGTCAAGTCCAAAACGCTTTCTTCACAAATTTTGAATATTTTAGGTTATGAATAATTTATTAAAGTTTTCAAACTGAACTCGCAGAGAATATTATTATTAATTTCAATGTGTACAACTTAGTATACAATGAAAATGTGTATTGAATTTTGAAATTCTAATCTTAAATCGGCTAATTTGAATTATGATTCAAATCAGGAGTCTTGGCTCCTTTTAGGTTCTACAAATTCGTTACTCAATCGGTTGCTCATGGAATTTTCACGAAGGTAAATATTGTTTCTCACACGATGCATCATCGCAAATGTAGTAATTAGTATGCGTAAAGTGCCGTTAGATTAGCGTTGAAGTTATGCGTATAACGTTAATATGACGTTATAATGCCACCGGTATTCAGTTCAATGACACCGAGATGACTAACTTTGAAACGGAAAGTTGATGTATAAAGTCTGACTTGAAAGTTATTAGAATTCAAATGCAAGACTGTGATTGGTCACTCATAAATTATTTCATCACCAGTGTCATTACTTGGAAATCAGAACATGTAAAGTCCTACTTCACATTCTATACAGAATTGCAGTGAGTCAGGACATAAATATGGATAATAAATATGAATCCTGTAGCATTTAAAATTAAAATAACGTCAAATACTGATTGAAAATTTAAAAGAAGTTGAATAGTGTGAAAAATTAGTTTTAATTATTGAACATTGTAATGATAAATATGGAGGATTAGTTGGTATGAAGAAATTAAATTTCAACATCGAACTAATAAGAACTTAGCCTACACTTGAAACTTTTTCGGCGACTATTTCAAATTTCAATGTAATATTTTAAGCAATTTCTAACATTTTAAGTAACATTGTAAGCATTTTTCAATGTAATCAAGGGCTTTTCAATAAAAAAAGAATAAACGAGAACATTTTTTGTTGAATGTGAGTGGGTAATGTTGAAATGGAATAAAAAAAGCTGTTGGAGAGGTAACAATGAAATTAATTTTCAATTGAAAGGTACATATTGTATGCCATTTATTCATGGAAACAGTTTTGGTCTGTAAAGCTTGCTGCTTTCTCTTCATTCTATTGCAATTGGATGATGTACATAAATTATGAATATCATGTCGTTCAAATGATTGGATTGGTCAGCCAAAAAAGACTCCGTTCTTCGCTGTAAAATAACTTCCCAGTGGTTCGGAACCCACCTAAAACTTTAGATACAGCTCAATCACCATCATCCAACTCATTACCCACGCACAGGACTCAGACCAATGTGGGATTCATCCTCCGGAAAAAAATTAAAGATGAAAAAAGGAAACTTTGGGATCGATTGGAATAATAGTTTTTGGCATTTTTTTTCGAGCCAAACTACACTCAGATAACGCTAATTCTAACTTGAGCACTCTATGCTTCCCCTTGTCCTTTTAATGCAAACTGCTACAGAGCAAGCTGAGACGTAGAGTGGTCAGGTGAGGGATAACGTTATCGTTGTACTGCTCAAAGTACCTAATGTCTGTTATAATGGAGCTAGTAAACGCTAGTGTGGTGACAGGTTGATGTATGATGACGAAGCAGCTGACAAAAATTGGGAGGTGAAGAAATTGGAATGAAGAAGGATAACTGCCGGAAGAAGAGTAGGATGTGGTGGTGTACGATGAGGAGGAGGAGGAGGAGGAGGAGTAGTTGGAGGAGGAATTAGTGGGATGGGTGGCAAGTGAGATGGAATATGAATGAAAGAAGCGAGAAGATTTTTGCTTGAGATGGGATGGTTGGGCCTAAGATCTCCATGCTAAGGGCTCCATGCTTCATAAAGTACAAACTAGGGAAGTGATAGCCGCGAGCCGTAGCTGGTATCTGTTCAATCAGAGAGATAAGCTGCGTTCTCGTAGGTCCCGTTCGTAACGGTGACCGATTAGATTGGCCAGCAAAAAAGACACTGTTCTCTGCTGTAAAATCACTTCCCGGTGGTTCGGAACCCACCTAAAACTGTAGGTCCAACTCATCAATCACCATCATCCAACTCATTACCCACGCACAGGTCTCAGACCTATGTGGGCTTCATCCTCAAAAAAAAAAAAAAAAAAAATATTATTTATATTTTTACTTGTAGTTACAGATAAATCTTATGGAGGTTTCTACTTGTAGATTGTAGTTTGTTAATTGTTATGCTACAGGCCCCAGGTTTACTGATTTATTTATGATTTACATCATACTAATTACTTAATAATTTTCAAGTCTTCCCTAATGAATTTTTGTAATTTTCTTAATATTAGTAGGTTTATAAGCTGATAACTGATAATAATCTGTGTAGAGGAATTAGTCGTTTGTTGTGAAAATCGCCTCCGATGTAGTCAAAATTCCAGACAAGAAATAATTGTGTAGCCTTTTTTACTTTTTATGACTCGCCCTGATACTTTTTCAAAGTTGTAAAGATGAAAGTAAAGAGAAGAAACAATAAAATAAATGCATATTTTATTCCCCAAAACTTAAGAATAATAATAGGCTGATCAAACATGAAATAATAATTAATAATAATAATAATAATAATAATAATAATAATAATAATAATAATTTCTCTGGCTGTGAGTAAAACACTACCAGAGGAGTTTATTCACAATAAATTTTAAAAAAAATTAACATTTCAGAAAATAAATTGAAGTCTTAAATCTAAAGTATTGCAGTTCTGAATTTTGTGGTTCCCACTATATAAATATGTGTCGGGATTCCACTATTTTGTCTATTTCTTTATAAGCTATTAGAACATGCAAAGAAATATTACGATAGTTTTACAAAGTTACATGTTACTAATTCATTGAATATTAAATTGATAAGTATAACAATTAATAATAATATTTTTAGACTACATGCTACTAGTTAGTAATTTAGATAAATTAGTCCAGATTATTAATAAAATTTGTAGATCCAATGTTTATATTGTGAAATCGTTCCATAATGAAAACAAATTAGAAGTTGTCAACTTTCACTTTATTGATACAAATGAATACAGGACCATGGTTTCATGTCTTACCAACACAGTACAGCCGAGTACAGCCAGTACAGCCGAGGATGTGTTGGTAAGACATGAAACCATGGTCCTGTATTCATTTGTATCAATAAAGTGAAAGTTGACAACTTCTAATTTGTTTTCATTATAGTCCAGATTATTCAGACTTTTTTGTAGGCTACAGACAAACAATTTATGACATTAATTGTTCGCTGTGATTAATTCCATTATCCAACAACCAAATTTTTGTTTTCCTTTTAAATGTATTAACTGGAATTATTTCTTTGATGTCTATTGGCAGTTTATTGAAAATTCTTGGTCCTAAATATGTGACTGATCTCTGAGCAAATGATGTTGTCATCCTAGGAATTGAAAAGTCTATGTTTCTTCTGCGAGTACCATGTGGGTGGTCCAAGTTGGCGAAGAATTGTGGGTTTTTCTTGATGAATGTAAGAACTCTGAGTAAGTAGATTTGTCTGATGCTTAGGATGCCGTGCTCTGAGTATAAAAGTACTGATGGAGAATGTTTGATGAAGAATTTCATCAAACGAAAAATTTAATTGATCAATAAAATTTATAATATAATTATATTAAATGAGATCACAAGCTTGAAAAATCATTTTACGAATGGTTTATCTTTCAAAATATTCTTCTTTTATCTTTGCTAATATGTTCAATTCCTTTATTTCATCGTCTTCTTTATAATAGTTGTAATAGACGAGAGAAAAGAGAAGAAACAATACAATAGGTCCCCAAAACTTGGGAATAATATGCTGAACAAACATGAAATGACATAACAAGCTTAAAAATAAATTTTTGGAATGTTTTATCTTTCAAAATAGTCTTCTTTTATCTTTGTTAATCTGTTCAATTCCTTTATTTCATCGTCTTCTTTATAAATGTTAAGGTGTGGCATACTTTCGACATTCATTGACAAGCTCCTCCCATTGTTATAAATGGGCGTGACAGGTCTCAGTACAGTCAGCCAATCACAGCACTCCATCGTACAGCCTCATGCATCCTCCATTTTGTTATCCAATAGCAGCTCTCGTTATATTTTTTATTAATACAGAATAGTTCCGCCTATCAGCCTTATTTTTCACATATAGTATTGCTCTTTCTGTAATTTATTTTGCTGTTGAGAAGTTTTAGTTCATAGTTATAGTTTGGAAAGAGCAGTGCTGGAACTAGAATCTCTGTCTTGATTTATTAATTTAATAGTTTATTTAGGCCTATACATTTATAATATAATATATTTATCAAATAATATAATAATATTCATTTAATTCAATGAACATGATAAAATGAACTATAGTTTGAAATTATTTCAGTCTGACATATTTTATAAATCAATTGAATTTCAATTCATTTTTCACACAATACGTACAATGCCAATAATACTTTTATACTTATAGCCTACTTTTATAAATTTAAAGGACCTAAAATAATTTATTAATAATTGGTACATGCAAATTCTATACAACATTGTAAAACATCCACAGATGTGGTTAGGCCTGTTATGTGTTACAATATTATTATTATTATTTTCCGTTAGGACAGTGTTTTAACTCGAATTCGTAGTGATTATTCATTTTCCCTTCTCTTCTCCTCCCAAAACCTCTTCATTTTTATTTTACGACCTGTTTACCATATGTTTCCAAGTTCTATATTATAGGAAAATGCATGAGCTCGAAAGGAAAAAATATTCGAAAATAGATTACGTTTATATATTTTTATTCATGTATGTGTTTGTGAGTATCAATCTAGAACTACGGTTACAAAAACTTTACATTTTCCTGCATCGAACAGAAATCAATCTAAATAATTGGATGAATTGTTGACTTTTGTATATCAATAACATGTAGTAGAAGTTTGAAAGTATAAAACCGATCGGCATTGAAATTATACAGCGGAATCGATTAATTTCGAACGAGTAGGCGTAGTTCTTGTATCCATGTTACATTAATTTGGTGTGTTACTCTATTTAATTATTGATTTTATTTCTACTTCCTAGTTGTTTTATTTTTCGTTTTCGGTTAATAGCCTTTTGTTTGTGCAAGGATTTTGTTGGCAATTTTCCCACGTAGTGTCTGTCTGTCTGTGCGTATTGGGGCCACCTGAAATTGAGAGTGGGTGTTGAGACGTTGAGACTTCGTCTATCATGCTTTTGTTGAGAGAATTGACAGCTGTCATGTTATGGAGCGTTTGTGGGCGTAAGCGGACATAAGAAACAATTTGTTTCAGCACTTGGTGAGAAAATTTCTTCAACGTTGGCTGAATTTGGAACGGGGTGTGATCGTTCAGCATAGAGCACTGAATGAAATTATTTTTCATTTTATTTCCTCTGAGTATGATAGATAACTTGGTATAGTTGAATAGATACTGATGAATAATAATGACTGGTATTATTATTATTAAACTTTCCTGTCCGACGTAAACGGAACAGAAAACTTAGAATTAGTGTAATACGAGAAATCTCCTATTTTTGTTAATATAACAGTGTTTTATTATTGTTTATTAGTTTTGTATTTAACTTGAATACAATCAATGTGAATACAACAGGCTATTGCCAAAAACTCCTTTTCACAAACTTTCAAAGTAGAATCGAATTCTTAATTTAGGTATTTTATTTTTGATAATATTTTCTCAAAAAATAACTGCTATAGGCAACTGCTATTTTTATTTTAGTTTACGTTCAGTTTACGTCAGCTAGGAAAGCGTAGCTTCAGTTATGGAGCTTCTTTTATGGTATAAATTGGCTGTGCAGTCGACTTAAACCATATTTTTCCTCATATGTTCAAGACTATTAAAGCTATAGAAATGTCTTCTTTGTACCTAGGGAACATATTTTCCCTTGATATTTTGGGTCTGTGAATATATGTCCCATATTTAGGGGAGATTATCCTCTTCCATCTAAGATCTGGGGCCTGTTTTCTAACAGAAATCAAGTAGTATAAATCTTCAGTATGTTTCACAGTCACAGTATAGTAGAAACAATTAGTCTGGGCGCGTGGCTCTGGTTTCACTACTAGCCGTCCTGTAAAAGTTGACTAGTTGACCTTGAAGACATCTGCAGCGTCGCACGGGCCACATGTTTTTAGAAATGAGCGATAAACACTCCCCTCGCCATGGCTGACTACCAAACGGCCGTGCGCCCAGACTAATTGTTTCTACTGTACTTCAAGAAGGTATTAGTAGTAATAAAATTAGTTTCATTCATTCTTTTTATTTAATACAAAATATAAATTTACTTTGTTTTGGAACAGCCCCAAATGTACTTTTTCGGAGAATGAAGCCCAAATAGATCAGAGACCTGTGCGTGACTAATGAGAGTTGGATGATGGTGATTGATGAGTTGGACCTACAGTTTTAGGTGGGTTCTGAACCACCCGCAAGTGATTTTACAGCAGAGAACAGAGTCTTTTTGCTGTCCAATCCAATCGGTCATCATTACAAAGAGGGCCCAGGAGTTCGTAGCTTATCTTTATCTGACTGAACAGATACCTGCTACAGCAAACACTTTCCTTTATTGTTCGGTAACTTTTGAAATCAGTATTGGAAGTACTGTATTAAAATTCAATAAAAGATTAGGTTCTTTAAATTTAAAATATTAATATTTAAAGTTTTTTATACTTTTATTTGTAGTTTTTCTTTCTGTTAGTTTAAATTCTGGATCTATCGAAATCCATCAATTTTAAATAATTCAGTTTGTTTTAATGTTTTGTTTTTTTTTTTAAATTCTAGTGAAATACAGTAGTCTTTTATTGACATTCAGTTTGTATTATGTAATTTTTTTCTTTATCAGGTACTCGTCTTTCTGATACAAAATTTTCACTGGCTTCAATGCTTGACCAATGTTATAGTAATTTCTTACAGTTTCCACTTTCTTACTGGGAATTTTTTGCATACCGTTATGATACTTTAACGTAAGCTTTTGGTGCATATTAGCGGAAACATACAACTCAAAAATCAATAGCGTTACGTTAAAGTAACGCAACGGTTATCAAAAGAAAGAACTTCCGACTACAAATAGGACGCAATTGCCATGAAATCTGATCATACCTGGTGTTGTAATGGTAATGCTTGCATTGCTGGCTAGTGGCTACATAATATCGAAATTGAGAGTGAAGTCCACCCTAGTGATTGCGTGGGCCGTAATCGACTATGCTAATTGTGCGTGGATGTTGGTTGCTACTTTCACTGCAGCTTGCGGCTAGGAAGCTGAAGATCATGAACTGAACTGCGCTGTAGGTCGAACAATCATTTTTGCGTTGCAAGTTCTCGGTCGATATGCAATCGGAAGGTTGTGAGTGTGTTGGAGGATCACTTTCCTTTTTTCTACCTGGTTTGCACTCCAGTATCTACTCTATCTCTGTTAAGTTCTAATAAAATAACTACTCTATCTAAGTTCGAATTACGAATTAACATTGGCGTATGAAATACTGGTGAAACGCTGTTTGCGTAAGTTCGTTGTTCGTAAGGGTAAGTTGGTTGAAAAATCGCAACCCAACTCATTCCTCGTTTGCGTAGTCCATTTTTAGGTAATTTACGAGAAAAAATGTTGAACGAAGGAGGGAAATAGTACATTGGCGTTGAAACTGTTTCCTCATTCCTCCTAGCAAGATGACAAAAGATTGTAGCTATTTCTATGATGAATAATAAGACGAAGTTGTCACAACCACATTTATTAAAAATAGTGATATACTAGTTTTGGTTGTTATACCATTATCAATCTCAATCAAACTAAAACTAAAATACAGAGTAGCTTAATATCTACTAAACACGGAATGATACTATTGGCTAAGGGATAGGCTGACCTTCATTGACGGTTTGTGATTGGCTGAAGGCCATAACAAGTCAGGCCTACTGGTGGGAGGAGCAACAAGCAAAAATAAGAAGAATCAAATCAACAACTAAAATTCGTGAACAACTTGAAAGTAAAAAAGAAGAACAATAACAAGTAGGCTAGAATTGAATCATTTTTAAATTAAAAAATTGAAGCTCACTGAAATGCAGTCAAGGTCAACCTAGAGAGAAAAGGAAAGTGCCGTTATTAAAATATAGGCCAGATTTCCATGAGCTTATTTATACAAAAATCTATAAGCTCTTCATCTAGGTGATAAATGAAATAGATTCTATATAAAAGGAGGTAGAAAAAAGTCGAAGAAGACGAGCTAGAATTTCGTATTTACCGAAATTATAACATATTTCACAAAAGAGACAGTAATGGGCTATAAAAGTATTGAAGAAGGTTTTTAAATTTTGGAATGGATTTACTTGGTTATTTTTCGAAAAACCAATATTGAAGTTGTGTATGTTAAGGCTGTGGGCAGGGTTTTTGGTCATAATTTTTTTCGAAGTTTCTTGTATTGGATGATGTTAGGGCTTTGAAATGTTATCTATTGAGTAAAAGTTTCTTTCATCAATTATTTTGTAAAATATGGGGGTTCAAAGTAGATTTTTTTAATTTTTGGGGGCAATTGATCTCACCTGCAAGTGATTTTAAACTTTTGATAAATTTTCTATAACGAAATAACACCTTGAGAAATAAAATTACTCATTTTTTACTCCAATGAAACAATTAGTTTTTTTTTTCAAAACTATTTGTTACATTGAAATGAAAATTATGTCATTTTATTCCTCAATGTCTTTTAGCTATAGAAAATTTATGAATTGTTTGGTTTTATCCCAAGTTTTTTTAATACCACTCAGAGGTGAGATCAATTGCCTCCAAAAACCGAAAAATTTCAACTTTGAACCCCCATATATTGCCAACGTTGAACCCCAATATTCAATGCAAGAAACTTCGGAAAAAAATTACGACCAAAAACCCTTCGCACAGTCTTAAGTTTAATGTTTAATTTTGTGACCTGATTGTAAACAGAGCTAGAAATGAAGTGAGTGGCAGAGAGAATTTACTAGAGAGAGAGAGAGAGAGAGATAATATGAGAAAGAGGACAGTGAAGGATTTTAGTATGAGGGAGAGCCAGTGACCGCATGATACAAAACCGGTAGTAAACTGTTGCATATAGAAATATGGGCGAAGCTATATCAACATGGAACGAATTATAAAATCGTTTAAAATATTATAGCTATAAATCCGGTTCTATTAAGTGATTAAATAATACGATACCAATGCGGAATGAAATTAATGTGTTGGGATAGTCCAATAGACGGAGGGGAGGGTAGGGTATGCATGCCAACTAAACCAACTTGTATATGCATAGTTATTGACTTGGTGCTGGGTCTCTAAACTGGACTACTACACGCCTGCGGGAAGGGCCGGCTCCGCCCTAAACTCTCCAGCGTGGTCTAATAACGTTAGAGTGCAAGTAGACAATTGCCTGAGGGTGTACTGGACCAACCAATGAAGAGGTTGGACGGTGTTGTAGAAAGCAGACTGTTTGAAAGCGTGCTTGTTTATGGGAGCTCACACACGGAACACACTCTGTGTCACATGTGACATTTGGGTTGGAGTCTGTGGACGTAGGATGCGTTTTACCAAGGCCCCACTATATATCGTAGTTATGCAGATATGTAGGGCGGCTTTGATTTTACATGCAGATCTGGTTTTAACCTTAGGTTCGTCCTTTAGGATGGCAGTTAAAGGCAAAATATTGAAAGAAAAAATCTGTAGACTCAATTTTATTTATTTTTATTGGAAAACCTTCATTTCTTTGTGATTTTGTCTCAATAAATGAATAATTTATTTTTAATTTTCACCCACGCACAAGTCTCGGACTCATGTGGGCATCATCAGCAGTAAAAACAAAAAATACCATAAAAGATCAACAACTGTTCTCTCGCATTGCCCGAAATAGAGGACCCATTCTATCGGCTCTCTGAAATTTAGAGATTTTGTGAAATTTTTTTTTTGAAATTTGAAGAACAATAATTTTGAAAATTATTGAATTTTTTGGCACTCTCAAGATTGTTATCAAATTACTCGAATTTATAAACAATTGTATTAATACATTTAAGAAATGTAATTTATAATTTTCAAATTTAAGAAATTTAAATTTCATTTCTTACCTGGCTGGTAATTAGGCCATACAATAGTTTAAATTATATTTTTGTTGTGGTATGGATATAGGTTGCACAGGAATTTGAAGAACTATCAAATATTATTTATGCATTTATGTAGGCAAAGTTACAATAAATGCAAATATGCAATAGACAGTCCAAAACTGCTCTCTTCACAAATTTTTACCAATACTTTATTGCCCAAAGCATTGAGGTTAGTTCACACTGATTATACTGCAGTAAAATTCATTTTTATCCATTTACAAGGTTCGAACTCCAATTACCCAAATCATATTAATTAACAGAAACCTCTAATCAAACCTTTAAACCTCTCAATTTTCTTGCAAGTGTTTTACATTGAAAGGAAATTCTATTAATTTTATTGTGTCATTCTGACACTTATGTTTTGACAAATTTAATAGAATTGACACTAGCAATGTATTTCTTCGAAGTTAGTTTTAAAAATAATGCAGTCATGCTACATATCTATTTTAAGGTTGAATCTAAGATTTAGTTATAACTATGTGTCACTGTGCTTCTAATTCAATGTACAGTTTGAAGTTTGAATGTAAGTTTTTTAACTATAACTGCTATGTGTCACTGTTCTTTATAATCTATCATTTTTGTCTGTAAATTTGATTTTTAATTTGGATTTTTTTGTTTTATTCCAGGTGAGTGTCAATGTGATTTCAACTTTCAATTTACCAACCACAGCAGGTACAGTTTAGTTCCAATATCGGTTGTCTTTTCAGGATTTAGAACTAATACTTGGATTGAAAAACAGTTTTTTTAAAATGTAATTCAAAACTTCAAAAACTACTGATATCTGAGCAACTTTTCTAATAACAAAACTAGGAAGTTGGACTGTCTTTAGTAAACAATTTCCAATTGTGTCTCCCCTGATTGCATTGCTAATTATGTGTTTTAATGATGCATGAAATTTAAACAGTCACCCATGACCCATCCAATAGTACATAACATGTTTTATTAGTTATTACATAATGAACCAATGACACGCCGAATTATTTAAGCTGCGAAACGTTTCAAGCAACAAAAGTAACCTAATTGCAAACCTATAACCAGCTGATTATATTTACACAGATATTATTATAGCGTTTCATAAGCTGTAGTTCACTTGTAAAGACTGCTAATTGCAGGGAATATATGGAAGATATTTTAATGGAAGTTATGTCACTGTCTAAAGTGAGCATCAATAATTAACAGTCACACTAATTTGCTGAATTGGCACATTTTCCATTTATCAAATATTGAGAATGAATTTTTTTAGTTGTTACGTTTCCTGGTTATAGTTCTACATTACAATTTATGTTTAAGTACATTCGGTACAACAATTTCAGCCTGTTGCACTAAAGAAAATTAAATTTGACCGCCGTAAGATGACGTCATTTGACGGAGCCAGTGCAACGACTTTCCTATTGAGCTCCGTAAGATGACGTCATCTTACGGTGGTTAAATTTCATTTTCTTCTCTGTAACTGGCTATTTATGTTTTGTAGTACTGAATCTTATAAAGGACAAGTGTGATTAGTGTAGTAATTGTTGTTTCCTACCCTGCCACCTAAATTTGTAAGGAACCACGAGTTAGTAGTTTAATTATATTAAGGAAAAAAGAATAGAAAAATACTACAAATAAACAAAAAATTTCCTATGAAAAAGTAATTATGATGTCTATACTTCATGCCATCAAATTATGCGGCTCTGAAAAATTGCGGTGTTGCGAGATATGGGACCATGCCAGTAGCTTATAGTAGAGAATCACCAATCTCAATGCACGAATTGACAACACTGCTTGTACCGTGTTAAGTAGTCTACAAGTTTGACGCTAGCAGTCATATGGTTTGTCATTGCAGTCAGTTGTTTTTTTTTTTGCTACGCCGCAATTTCTTTGAGCCGCCTAATTTCGTGGTGTGAAGTTGGTATTAGTTTTAGAAAATCATCAATATTTGAACCAATTAATGATATTGAATAATAGATAACAGCTTGATAGGTTCCAACTCTAGAAAATGAAAAGAAAAATGATGATAGTCTTGGATTTCTTGTTCCATAACGATCTGCGTTGTTAATATTAACTTTTTATCGGAAATTTAACTGCAAGTCTTTAAATTTACAATAAAAGGGTGATAAAGTGTTGACTGATTCATTTGATGAAAATTCTTTCCAAAAATAAATTTGATTTTAAAGCTCTTAGAAAAATTGATAGTCGTTAAAAAAATATCTGTTATAGTATGATCGAGAACGGCGTGAAGCATTGAAGTTGTATTTCGTTTTCTTCTTCTTTTTCTTCTTCCGATTCGTTTGCCATCGTTCTTTTTTCTGGCCAACTCGTTCGAAAATAAAAATAATGAAAGAAGACGGGTGCACGGTATGCACCAACATCATCATCATAAAGCACCGAAAGCGAAAGGGTGGAACGGCGGTACTTCTTGTGAATTGCAAAGAAAAAGTAAAGGGTTTGAATTTGTAAAGGAAGAGAGAGAGAGAAAATGAAAAAGCAGGAGTAAACGGAAGAGGTGTGAAAGAGACAGGAAATTATAATAGAATATGGTGGGAAGAGTATTGGAGTAGTGCGTGTGCAGTGATTGTAGAAATCATTGGGGAAAAATCTTTGTTTGGCGGCCAAGTGTGATAAATTTGGAGAATATGGAGAATCGAGAAAGGGTTAAAAAGGAATGGAAAGGAAGTAGGAAGGGAATGAGAGCGGTTTAGAAGAAAGTGATCTTGTGAAAGAAGGTTTATATGAGTCCATTACATTAAAACTAATATAGTGGGTGTAAAATTAATAATTTTTAAAAAATAATAATTACGATCCAAGAACATCTTAAAGCTAGAAAGGGTACTGTAGTATCAGAAGACAGAAGAAAGACAACGTCGGAGAGAATGAAGGAGTACTGGAAGAAGCGGAAAGAAGCATCCATGAAGAAATAATTGATTCAACATATAGTGCGTGATTCGAAAATAATAATTATTATACTGGCCCAACTACTGAATTAAAAATTGCTCATTTAAACGACTATAACAATGAATAATAAGACGAAATTGTCACAACCACATTTATTAAAAAATATTGAGAAACTAGTTTCGGTTGTTCTACTATTATCAATCCCAATCAAACTAAAACTAAAGTAAAGAGAAGCTTAATATATACTAAACATGGAATGATACTATTGGCTAAGCGAATTTTTTATTTTTTTAAGGTTTATTAGTTATTTTTTAGTTTTAATTTGATTCAATTCTAGCCTTATTACGTATTTTTCTTCTTTGTCGCTTTCTAGATGTTCACAGTTTTTAGTTATTGATTTGACTCGTATTTTTGCTTGTTACTCCTCCCACCAGAGGGCGTGACGTGTCAGCCAATCACAACCTTCGATGAAGGTCAGCCTCTTTCTCGCTTAGCCAATAATATCATTCCATGTTTAGTATATATTAAGCTTCTCTGTACTTTAGTTTTGATTTGATAATGGTATAACAACCGGAACTAGTTTCTCAATATTTTTTAATAAATGTGGTTGTGACAATTTTGTCTTATTATTCATTTTGGATACCTTCCACAATATCACCTTTGCCACTACAAAGAAAGTATATCATTTGCATTGAAAAAGAAACAATATACGATTTTTATTGCTATGTAATGCCATCTCAATAAAAACATTGTAGTGTAGAATTGCATAGTAGGGAATTTACTGTCTTATGACTAACGAGTTGGCGCGTCTTTGTTGTTTAGAAAATCGGCGAATGTCGGTATACTTGTCTGATATGATTTTGATGCATTCGGTGATAATCAACAAAATTTATTTGGTCCACCATCAGAATAGAATAGAAAGAACAAGTCTTGTATTCATGAACTTACCTTGAGGCTTCTTTAAGTCAAGGGATACTTGAAAAGTGGGGTTTTCAAGTTTACCTTGAGATAAGAAAGAATCAAGGTAAGTTTTAAATTTATATTGGTGTAATTAGAAGCTTAGTGTAAAAATTGAAAAAAAATGGCAAAAAAAACCGGTACCTTTGGTAGGTTAACTTTTATCGGTTTTTGTCTATGCGGGTTCTATAATTCATTGTAAGATCGTTATGTATTATAAATATGTATATGTAAATAAATAAAAAATTGAATTGAATTGAAATTTAACTTAGTAGAATATTTTAATAGTCAATCAGATCTACTTTGTGCACTCATGCAGTGTGGGAATCATCAAATAAGAAAGGGAACCAATAAAAAAGAAAAGTAAAAAGCCAAAAATCACACTAAAACAATATTATACATAAGAACCTGCAAAAAATAAAAATAAAGTTTTTTTGGTTTGATCCATAGATTTTCTTTCGTTTTCGGCTTATTGCCCTCTACTCTTTGTTCTTATATTTCGGCGCTTGTTGAGATGTGTGTGCAATCGACCGGTGATGAGAACAAGAATAACAAAAACAAATCAACAGTTCAACTTCTCCCCTCATCTTCAACCTCAGGAAACAAAAAGAAGTAAGAAACCATCTCCCCTCCTACCCATCTCAGGCATGCAAACCCTTGTGGAAAGCAAATTACAGCAAACCATCGGCCACAAATGCTACCGAGACTCATTGTTGGTCTCGAAATTAATTAGACACTCTCTGGAAGTGTATCTCCTGTGACGGGATGCTTTCTGCTTCACAACGCCTCACTTTGTCCCCCACAACTTGCCCCCTTCGGTCCTTTCTTACCTTGTCCCCCCCTAGGTCCTCCCTTACCTTGTCCCCTCAAGGTCCTTCCTTACCTTGTCCCCCCTCGGTCCTCCATTACTTTGTCCCCCCTCGGTCCTCCATTACTTTGTTCCCCCTCGGTCCTCCCTTACCTTGTCCCCCCTCGATCCTCCATTACCTTGTCCCACCTAGGTCCTCCCTTACCATGTCCCCCCCGTACGACCCCCTTTTTGCCCCCTGGACAGCCCCAACCAACTCAAAAACCTGATGCCGCAGCCTCACATCAATCTCAGTCGCCCTCACAAAGACCGATTCACACAACACACTGGGGCTTGTTAGTGGAACGATGTAATGCACGTTGAGTGTAGCAGAATCTTCGCATAGCTTGTGGCACTGATATGTTGTATTTGGCAATGTATTCTATTGTATAGCTTCTGCACATTATAAACTAGATTGTCGTATACAACGCTGCCACAGTGGCGTAATCGGTTGGAACGCTTGTCTCTGGTAAGACTCTGGCTGGCTGGTATTCCTGTATCGTTCAAACTTGGATTCTTCCTGTCATCATTCACCTTATTACCCACGTACTAGTCTCAAGACTCTTGTGGGCATCATCCGATAATAGTTTGTGTGAGAAATACTTTGTCAAATTAGGTTTAAAATAAAACCTAATAAAATAAAACAAATTGTATTATAATAACACGAGATAATATCATATGATGTCAAATAGGCTTACTCAAAATTATCTGAAAATTTATTTCGTTAATAGGATCCCGCTTGCCTGTTACTTATTTTTTCCCCTGTTGTTTTACCTTGATTGATTTATTGACTAACAATATCTTCTTTTTTTATATTTTTTGCCTTTAGTATAATTTTAATTTGTGTTAGGCCACCTGTTTTCTATTATTTTATATATCATTGTTAATTCCTTTTGGTCTATTGTACTTTGCTCTACCTGTTACCTGTTCATGGGTATATCTGGTGAGGGTTCTTTTTGAAGATTACATTTTTAAGATTACGGTTATGGAGTGTAAGACAAATCAAGTCAGATCAGCAATTGTATACAATATTACCAATCTTATTATCTTGTTACCACAATTGCAATTAAAATTAGTTGAGGTGAGGCTCAATTTTGATTTGAAAAGTGCACTACAAAAAGCTTTATCAACTAAATATTTTAGTTGATAGGCCTCCAATGTAGACTAATTCGGCTCATGAGAGGCTGTCAGTCTATCAACCAATAGAATAGTATCTGTCTATATTTCAGTTTTA
This sequence comes from Conomelus anceps, assembly GCA_948455865.1. Lineage (NCBI taxonomy): Eukaryota > Metazoa > Arthropoda > Insecta > Hemiptera > Delphacidae > Conomelus > Conomelus anceps. The sequence continues at coordinate 50,213,693 of OX418224.1, forward strand.
ATTTGAAATTGACAGTCGACGGGACAGTTGAAACTATAGTATCTTGCGTGTTTTAATAATCAAAGAGGTTGTGACAAGATCAGTATTTTTCATTATGGATATCTACCACAATAAAACCATCACCAATACAAAGATTTTATACAATCTCACCTTAAATTTATGAAGAAATCATTTGTGGGCGATTGTTTGTTGCTTCTTTGCTTAATTGTATTTTAGTTAGTATTAAATAAATGAATAAACAAATAATAAAATAAATAAACAAATCAAATCAGATTTTATTCACGAATCTTGAATACAAATAAATGAATGAAATAGTTTTTACAGTGAATATTCCGCAACAAAGCCAGAATAATTAAATAAACAAATAATCTCTATTAAAAACAAATTGTCTTTGTAGTGGTGAAGGTGATATTGTGGAAGATATCCATGATGAATAATAAGACGAAGTTGTTATAACCACATTTATTAAAATGTCTCACTATTTTTAATAAATGTGGTTGTGACAACTTCGTCTTATTATTCATGAAAACCAAATTAGAAATAATGGTTTTTACAGTTTGTTTAGGAGTTTGATAACTCTATAACTATTTGGTATCTCTATAACTATGGCAGTTATTAAATCTACATCCAAGTATCATTAGTATTATATTCTTCAGTGTTCAACCTTAAAACTAAACTATAAAGTGAAGAAAATTTAGCTGAATATTCAATTTTATCGCTCACTTGATGCTAGTTTCATCCCATTCAAACTAATGTCGTGGAAAGAATGAAATCTTCGAGTGCGCTAAAACTTTTCCACTTAACTTTAAATCCGATTAAACTTGGTTTCCGTTTTACCGCTGAAAGCAGTAGTTGAAGTTGGGGACTATCGTCAGCTTCCTTCAACTTTATTGCGTGACCTTGAGACGTTCAAATCCATCTGCTCATGCGCAAACGGGTTGGATGAACTGGTGTGGGTAGGAGAGTATTTTATGGCTAGTAGTTCCCTCCTCTGTCTTATCATTGGATTATTCTCTTATCTATCTCCCTCACTCGTCTATGGCTCTTTGTTCTAGTTCACGCCATCCTACGCTGCAACTAACATTCAGCTGAATGTATTGAGCATGTCTAATTTAGCACTTTATCTCAAAAGTACTGGATAAATTTCTAGTTTGTCTTGTTCAGCTTTCTTTGTAGTGGTGAAGGTGATATTGTGGAAGATATCCATAATGAATAATAAGACGAAGTTGTCACAACCACATTTATTAAAAATAGTGAGATACTAGTTTCGGTTGTTACACCATTACCAATCTCAAACAATGAGATTTGTTAATGGTGTTACAACCGAACCCAGTATCTCATTATTTTTAATAAATTTGGTTTTGGCAACTTCATCTTATTATTCAGTTTGTCTTCTTTAAATCCAAATTTCTAGTTTGTCTTGTTGTAAATCATATTTCGAGTTTGTCTTGTTGGAATTAGAATTTCTGGTTTGTCTTGTTAGAATTACCTGTACGCTGAATACATTTTTAGTTTATCTTTTAAGAATTACGTTTTCTTAAGATACATTTCTAGGTTATCTTGTTAGAATAACCGGTGTTATTACAACCCAGCCGTGTAAGTTGTTTTTTGAACTGAACAAAAGATTTTTCATCAAGTCGCTCCCGTGTGTCGGAGGACACTTTAAGCTCGTCAATCCCGGCTGCCTAAAAACAGTTATTAAGTCGCGTCAGTGGCTCTGAACAAAGATAGGTTTCTTTTATTTCCTTTATGTTAATTTGTAACCATTAAATTATTTTGTTGTAAAGTTGTGGCAATAAACAATTGAATTGAATTTAGGTGCGACCTGATAACTCTGACACCATACCTGAGCCAGCCAGGTCACATGTAATTTGTTCAACTTGAATAATTTTCTTGAAGAATCCTGTTCTAAGAGACAGATTGCAGTAATGACTAGGTTACTAGGCTCGTTGCAAATAAAATTGCGAATTCCTCAGATATAGGCCTAATCATTTTCTAATTTGAATTTTTTTGAAACGAGTTGTGAGAAGAATAATTGAATGTATAAAGTAAATGTAATAATAGTACCCGAAAATAATTGATTATCAAACTACGTGGTCTCAATATTTCAAGAACAGTAGGCCTACCGTTAAGTGTTAATACAAATTATTCCACCGTCGTGACCGTTCAATTTATTAGAAAAATTGGTATAATTACAGGAAGCTGTTTACCAATCAAGCTGGCCCGTGCCTAATGTAAACAACGGATCAGTCGAAAGGAAGATCCATGATGAAATAGATCAGTGGACGACATTGAAAAGAAAGAATGATAAATTGGCGGCAAAAAGTGTGACCAACTATTTTTTTGGCGGGACGAAATTTGGCGGCAACACAAACACGTGACCAAATAGCTTTCGTGTTCTCTCGCGCTCTTACTCACTCTCTCCCCTCTCTCCCGACGTCTCCGTCATTTGCTTCTGTTTCATTGCGTAAATCTGCGTTTGATACTGTATTTAGAACGCAAACACAAACCATCCGACCGTAAGACGTTGCACTCTATTTAGTCTCTTGCGATTAACGTGTCTCTCTTTCTCTCTCTCTCTGGAGCATCTCTAATAGAAAAAAAGTCGATGTGGAGGGAAAAAGGCAAAAGAAAAGCGAATCAGAAATGGAAGAAAAAAGCGAAAAGAGCGGTGATTCAAAGAGCGTCGTCAGCCGCTTCATTACGCTTTTCGTGATGCACTTTCCACGCTTTGAGTCACGCCCGGGGGGGGGGGGGGGGTAAGGGGGTTTTGGGTTGAATGATGGGCGGGGGTGTGGCCGAGTGACCAACATAGCAAGTGATTGACAGGCATTGCTAGTTCAATCGTGCTATTAGCGTGTATGTTCATTTAGTTTGTTTGATTAAAGGTGTGAAATGGATGTTACCAAGTGCTTTTCCAATCGTTGTTCAGTTGTTTTTGGTCTTTGAAGTTTAATGTACTTGAGTAATAAGTAGTACATGAAACTATAATTCTCTGTAGTAAAACCACTTATTCTGGGGATATTCCCATGATATCCTCAGAATATTCGCAGGATAGTGACAGGAAATCCCCCAAAAATGCTCAAGATATTTTACAAATACCCCCAGAATATTCTGGATATTCTTAGGACATCTCAAAAAATATTCTCTAAAATATTCTCAGGATATTCTCAGAATATTTCTAAGATTTCCCTAAAATATTCTGAAGATATCTCCAGGATATCCTGGGATGTCCCTAGAATATTCTCAGAATATCCTGAGAAATTTTCTTTGAAATATCTTTGGAATCCCGGAGTATTCTCAGGATATCCTCAGGATATTCTGAGAATATTTTCAAAATATTTCAGGGATGTCCTAGGAATATCCTGAAAATACTCTGATGATATTCTAGGGATATTCTCAGGATATTCCTAAAAATATTTTTATGATATTCTAGGGATATTCTCAGGATATTCCTGAAAATATTCGAATGATATTCTAAGCTTAATTCCTGGTATAAAAGTGTTACGAATGATGAACCATCACAATGATAGGTCGTTTGCGAAACCGGGGTCTAGACTTAGAAACTACACTTAGCTTCTTTTGAAATAAAATCCACACTAGTTTTAAAGGAACAGGTTGAGAGCTTCAACCCACATAACATGAATCACTGAAATCTTTATAACTTGAATCCCAACACAATAGAACCTTCACCTGGCAGCGATCACTATTTATTTCGCCGACAAAGAACCGAAGACAGGAAAAAAATAAAGGAGAAGAAGAAAACAGGAACAAGATTGAAGATTTTATAGCCCGGATTCGAAATTAAATTATAACAAGAGCAACTACTGCGTAGTAGGGCAGGGGGAGTGCAAACCATGCTGGTACACAAAATAATATATATTATTGAAGCCTTGTTACCTATCCTACCACCTAGCAAAACTTCCTTTTTATTCACTCACTCACGAATCGGCGCGCGCACATGCAGTCAACAGATAATTAAAATCACGAACTCGAAAACAAAACTCAACTGCTTCGATTGCTTTCTCTGTTCGGGAATCGAGATTTATTATTGGTTCGATGATTTTACGCGAGAGAAGCCATTGTGTTGGTTAGGTTAGAAGGATAGGAGAGTAGTGTACCTACTGGAGAATTGAATTAGAAAAAATTTGAAGGAAATGGTGGAGAAGAGAAGGAAAAAGAAAGAGGAGGAAGAAGTTGGAAAAGGAGAAGGAGGAGAAAATAGAAAAATAATAAGAATAAAACCAATGAATACAGATACTATTAGATATTATATAGATAGTATCTGTATTCATTGATAAAACTAAATAGAAGGTGGAGAAGAAGAAAAAAAGAATGCAAACTAATAATACGAGTCACAACAGGTAGAATACCGTACATTCGACGATGCTATACAGGAAGTTGAATTAAACATGTCACGCATTGCAAATTGGCATTCATGTCCAATTCAAGTATAGTGTAATAGCAATACAGTATAGTGGAATAGTGTATTGAATACATTATTTTTTAAGTTTTTCTTTTCTATAAATTGAAGTTGTTCAATAGAACCACATTTAAAGTGTTAAGTTTTGTAATTCTGTATCTCTGAAATTGAAAAATTGCATTTGTATAGTCTATATTTAGGAATTTAATTTTCAAACATTAAAGTTATTTCAAATACCAGGCGCTTTTTTAATAACAAATCAAAGTACAATCTAATATCTAAACGTAAAAACTTCTAAAATATTTTGCAGTAGTTCAAGTACGACCACTAATAATGTTACTTTGTAATAAAATAAACATTTTTTTAATGTTGAAAGAAATTCTCAAGATTGAATTATTTCTCAGAGAAAATCCTTCCTCAGAAAAGGATGCATTTCAATAGTTAATCATTAGTTGGTTGAAAATGTTCAGAATCCATTAACCGAAGAAAGTGACATCGTTAACTGTACTAAAAGTGAACTATGGTTTAAATTTAACATCCATGTATAACTAACTCAATTAAATATATTTTATATTAATAAAATCAACTGATGAATTAATAAAGATACTTGCACAATTTTTATACATGGTGAACCTGTTCTTAATTAACAGAATTATCAGTAGTAGACTAGACCAAACTAACCAAGCGATACCAGTTTTATAATACTGTATTTATATCATTTCACAAATTACTTCAATTAAACACATTAATGCAACTGAATCGAAGTTTAAAATTACAAAGTAAATCACAATCAGTGAACACTATAAATTCATCATTTATTAATGTAGAATTTCACAAATTATTCGTCAGTTTGATAAATTGTCAGTTCCTCCAAAACCAAAAATCAAGTAACTCATTTAAATAAATTTAGTAACACAATAAAAACAATGATTAGGTTTCCTGTACTAGAATAATTAAAGTATAATCTCAGTAGTGATTGCCTTTAGCCGTAGCAGGTATCTGTTCAATCAGATTAGATAAGCATCGCTCTCCTGGGCCGTCTCGGTAAGGGTGACCGATTGCATTGGGCAAGAAGGAATCTGTTCTTTGCTGTAAAATCACTTCCCGGTGGTTCGGAACCCACCTAAAACTGTAGGTTCACTTTGTTCCCCATAACGTGGCTCAAACGGCGAGGTGGAACTACCCGTAAGGGTCTCCCCACCAATAAAAGCCATACGCATTTACGTAGTACATTACAACAGTACAGGACATTATTACTCGTACAATGTAACATACAAAGTTGTGCAACATAAAAAATAGTGCAGTTTAGGAGTTTGGTGAATTTTTATCTAGCAGAATTCAGGTCAGTATGTCTGACCTATCCCAACCGATGTCAAAGTCATAGAGAGGTAAGGTTAAACGTATTCTCCATTCCCACCTATCATACCCATTTCAAACCCAACTTCCCCACAAAGGCATCCCACTACCATTCTCCAGCTGAATACAAATGTGCTCACTGACAATACATTTCCTGTCAAAATGTGCAACCATCAGCAGTGAAATTGGTTGTGGGTGGAGGGTGGATAGCATGATAGCGTTTTCATCTTTTGCTCCGCTGCTCCGTCATGGTGGAAAACTTCACCGTTCAACTTCTAGATGTGGGGGATGCCTTTCCAGTTCAGCAAAAACAGATGGGTGCAAACTATTTTCAAGACGTTAGCGTTCTAAATATCCATCCCAACCCTTGAGAAACTCCCTCTTCCTTCCTCTGAAACTAACCTCTTGAAGAGTGGTTAGTCTCAGAGATGAGCTAGCTGTACATCATGTTGACCCACTTTGACCCAGGACGCGATGTGTGGCACAGCTGGGGAAAGGGGTTTGTAGAAGATGTAGGAGGTGGAAGTGGAAAAGGAGGAAGAGAAGAAGGAAGAAAGAGGGAGGAAGAGGAGAAGAAGGAAGGAAGATGAAAGAGAAGGAATGGGAAAGGTAAAACGACAAGAGAAAGAGGAAGTGGTAGTGAAGAAGGAAGAAAGAGGAGTGAGAAAGGTAAAACGACAAGAGGTGGAAACCCAAAAAGGAGACTCAAATTATGCAGAGCATCTCATTAATAATGGACACTAGTTCAAGGTTGGAGAGAATGTTGAATTTCAGCATTTGATTGACAAAGGCAGACAACTGACCATTTTAAAAGCTTTGGAGATAACTAGGTTGGCAAAAAACAATTCCAATACTAGTTTAAATGATCAAATTTATTTCAACAATTCAATACAACTAACTTGGTTTCAAAATAATTCTGGCCTACATTTTAATAGCGGTACTTTCCTGTTTTTCTCGGTTGACCTTGACTGCATTTCAGTGAGTTTCAATTTTTTAATTTTAAATCTATTTAATTCTAGTCCACTCGTGTATTGTTCTTGTTTGTTGCTTTCTATGTGTTCACGGTTTTTTGGTTCTTGTTTTGGACCTCAGCCAATCACAAACCTTCAATGAAGGCCAGTCTTACAGGCACTTTCTCCCTCAGCCAATAGTATCGTTCCCTGTTTAGTATATATTAAGCTACTCTGTACTTTAGTTTTAGTTTGAGATTGATATTCGTGTAACAACCGAAACTAGTATCTCACTATTTTAAATAAATATTGTTGTGACAACTTCATGTCTTATTATTCTTAACTTTTTGTTGTAAATTTACCGACTGCAGTCAGTTTTATATTGTGAGTATATAATAAATGTTCTCACATTCGGCCGAACGTTTTCGAGGTATTGAATCTCATCTTCCCGGAGATTCAATACCTCGAAAACGTTCTGCCGAATGTGAGTAAATTTATTATATATTCACAATATAAAACTGACTGCAAGTCGTTGAATTTACAACAAAAAATTGATATTAACAACGCAGATCGTCATGGAACAAGAAATCCAAGAATGTTATTATTCATTAAGGATATCTTCCACAATATCACCTTTGTCACTGCAAAGAAAATCCTATATATCCTGAAGTAGACTAATCATTTTGTTACATATTTCCGTCTTTGACGAGATTAGCTTGGAAACGGCAGTCCGTGCAACCCAAAGAGCATACAATTGCTCTGTGATGGAACCCAACAAGGTTGTTTGAAGCACAGTTCAATTTTTGTGGACCCTCCTTCTACTAAACCCCTCCCCACCCCCTCCCATTAAACAACCCAAAATGATTACTTTCGTTTCAAGAGCCAATTGTTGTTTTGTGTTTTCTGTCCTTCAGTTGGAAAGCCAAAACGAAATTTCAACCAATCGTACGACTTTGTTGTTGGTCTATTTTCCGAGCTCAGACTTCCGTTTATTTCAAATTCTGTGATGGTGATTTCACGTCTACTACAGACATTCTGAATTGCTTAGGTTTGTTCTCCTAGTTGAACTTCATATCATAAGTCATCCTACTATATTACAGGCATGAACACAGCGGAAAAGACAATATTATTAAAATCTTAGATTTAAAATCATTTTTACGTGTAAGATTTGTTTTTCAATACATTATATTGATACGGTACTTGACAGGACAGTACATGGAAAACATAAAATGTTATTGGTATTAAAATCAACCAGTATCAAAAATATTTTGGGGCACGTTTTTTTGTAAAACAGGATTCAATTTCAAGTCAATACATGGAAACTACTTTATTACAGGCATTTATGCACAAAGGAAACAGGTTATTGAAATTCCAGATTTAAACTCATTCTTTATTATTATTAGTGTTTTTGTTGTTATTATTATTATTATTATTATTTAATATTCAATTTTCAATACGTTACTTTTCCTGGTCATTATTTCGAAAACACAATCTTATTGATATTTTAAAAACAACCAGTCAAAAATATTTTGGGAAGGGTTTATAACGCAACCGGGTTTAAATTTAGATGTTAATTACTTCTTTTAAACTTTATTAGTCGGAGTTAAGAGTATAAAAAGTTGTTTCTACCATTCAACTTTGAAAATAAGCATGTTCAAATGATTTCAATATGAAATCCTACTCCTGACAAGTGTTTGTCAGTTATGCCAGTAGTTTTCTTTCCACCTTTGCCAATGTTATTGTAATTATCATGTTCAGGTACTTACATTATTAATTTTTTGCTATTGTATTTTTAAATTGTATGTTATATGTTGGTAACTTTTTATGTATGGTTTATTAAAAATTGTACTATATCGTGGTATAAATTGGAAATTTGAAAACTCAAGGCAACAATATTCGTAAGAAGACAAGCACTATTCTACAGATTTGAGGAGAACTAACTGAAGCTAGGAAATGGAAGCAGCAGTGAATGAAGAAGAAGCTTGTAAGTAGTCGACAAAATTGATTTCTTTGAGGCGGAACAAGCGGGAATGAGGAAGACCTCGATGAGGAAGGGATTGAAATGAGGAAGGTTGAGTCTTGAGGAGAAGGAGGGTATGCAATGTAAACACTGGCATAATAAAAGTAGATCACTTCAGGTTGTAGGCGTACAGCCTAGGCTTCTGTTTTAAAATGCCTTCTATGTCAACTACTGGAGAGCTTGCTTTTTATAGAAATAAGTAGTTGTTTGCTATCTTCTCCAGAAAAAGATTTCACTTCCGGTGGAATAACCATGGTTTTCTAAGGTATTGAGGTATTTCAAGGTATAGGGTATTCTCATCAAGGTATTATTTATTCATGATTTAGTGAATTTGTTTATTCATGAATACTTATTTATATAATCTGTTGATAGATCAAACGACCAACGTGGCAAAAACATGCTTAACTAGAACTTAACATACACAATTTATGCTATGTCTGCATTGTAATCTACCTATCATTGCTAACAGAACACTTTTATACCAAAAAGTAATTTACTTTAATTCTCTTTAATGTGACGAATTACTGCCTAGATACTGCGTGGTATAAAAGTGTTACAAATGATGAACCATCATAATGATATCATATTCGTAATGTTTGCACAACCTTAGTAAGATGTTTAGAAACTTGTATATTTTACAGCAGATGTTCAGGCACCAGATAACTAGGGTACTTTCAACGATGAACATAAAATGCTGCATTCTTATTAATTGATTGATTTCCTCAAAAATTGCTAGAAATAAATTATTTTTTCAATATTGTCTGTCTTGCACATGAATTGAGCAGCTGACGCTATGACGAAACTCATCTAATCAACATTTAACATGCAGCTTGGGGAACACCTGCATGGAAAAACTATTTGTTGGATATTTTTGGGAGAGAGCCGGATTAGACATCAGAAAGGCACGTGCAGGGAGAACAAGTAGTTGAGAAGAAGAAGAAGAAGAAGAAGTAGAAGATGGAGGAGCAGGACGTAGAAGTAAGAGGAGGAGCAAGAAGAAGGACAAGTAAGAGAAGGAGGAGGAAGTAGAAGAAAGAAGATGGAAGAAGGAGAAGGAAATTTAGAAAAATAAGAAGGTGGAGAAAAAGATTGAGAAGAAGGAGTCAGCAAGAAGAAACACAATAAGAATAAGCGTGTGAAGGGGAAGCAGACAGCGAGAACAAAGAGGAGGAGGAGGAGAAAAATCAAGAGGAAGGTGGAGTGAGAAAGAAGAAATACAAGAAGAAAAAGTTTGAGGAAAAGGAGACAGCATGAAGAAGAAAAATTAGAAATTAAGGAGGAGGAGGAGGCAGAAAGAAGAAATACAAGAAGAAGAAAAAGAAGAAGGAGACAGTAAGAAGAAGAAGAAGAAGAAGAAGGAGACAGTAAGAAGAAGAAGAAGAAGGAGACAGAAAGAAGAAAAACAAGAGAAGGGGGAGAAGGAAAATTAGACACTAATAAAAAGGAGAAGTTTACATAAATAAGAAGAAGAAAAACCAAAAGTAAAACAAGAAGAAGAAAGCAAGAAGAACAACGACAAGTAAAGTCTAGAAATGCATTCAGAATGCAGGAAAACAGGCTTCTTGTCAAAAGGGCAGCGAACCCGCAGTGGAAACGAACTCACGCACGGGTACAAAAAACTAAAAAGAGAAATTTAAAATTAAAAAGATATACGACAAAACATTCAACAAACGGCATTGGACAGAAAACAACACATTTTAAAAATAGAGAAGGATAGAATAAAGAGAAAGATGTATGGATGTGAGAGAAAAAGAGAAGATAGGCCGAATTTAATTTCCAGCTTAAGCAGACATCAAGGACACCAAATGTAATTTTGAAACCTGAAGGCATCTATGTGGGGATCACAAATCACTTGCAGTGGGAAAAAATTAGCTGGCATTTTGAATGACCATAAAATGCATTTGTGCATATTGTAGCTTGAGTTGGCTCAGTCAAGCGTTTTGAAGCTAGTCATCGTAATATTAGAGAAGAACTAGACAAAAATAGAGAAAAAAAACTTATGACAGTTGTATAATTGAATTTCAGATGGAGACTGTTTCGTATTACTTTGCTATTATCATGGGAATGTTGGAAGTGGTGTGAAGAAGAGAATGGGAAGAGGAAGAACGTGTAATAAGAGAAGTGAAAGATGGAGAAGGAGAAGATGGAGATATGTTGGAGTTGAAAAAAGAGGGAAAAGTTGATAGAAGGGTGATAGAAGATGAGTAAGACACGGTATTTCTATGACATTTTTGGGGAAAAATTGGGATGGAATATATGTTAATGAGGATTGGAAGGAGAAGGAGGAGGACAGCAAGAAAAAACAAGAAGGAGAAGGCAAGAAGGAGGAAAAGACAGAAAGAAGAGTGAGAAGGAGCAGGCAGCAAGAAGAAAAAGATGAAGGGGGAGGAGAAGGAAATGATGAAAGAGAGAAGACGAAGAAGGAGGAGGAGGAGCAGGAGAGGATAAGACAGCAAGAAAAAGGATAAGGACAAGTAGAAAGCAAGAAGGAGGAGGAGAAGAAAAGAAGAAATACAGGAAGGTGAAGGAAAATGAGACAGCAAGAAGAAGGAGAATAAAGAGGATACAGCAAGAAAAAAACAAGGTGATGAAGAAGGGGGAGGAAAAGGAAAAGGAGGAAAAGAGGAGGAGGTTAAGTTAGAGAAGAAGGAGCCAATAAGAAGAAGAAGGAGGAGACCGCTAGAAGAAAAACAAGAAGTAGAAGGAAACTGAGACTGCAAGAAGAAGGAGGATAAAGGTCAAAGAAGAAAACGATAAAATCAGGTAGAGGAAAAATTAGAAAGGAGAACATGGAAAATAGACATAGGGAAGATTAAAAAGAAACACAAACAACAAGAGAAGTATCAAAACGAATGAGGCTCTCAAGAGAAGAATTATTAGAGGTGTTCTTTACCATTTTATGATGAGGGGTAGAAGGAGGGAATGAAGAGGACTCAACGATAATAATGAGGTTATTTGGAAGAGAGGATTTGAAAGAGTGTAATAAGAAGATAAAAAAGGAGGTGACAAGAGGGAGAAAAATAATTGAATAGAAGAGATAAGTGTGTGGAAGAAAGTCAAAATAAAATGGTGATTAAAAGAGGGGAGTAAGAGAATAAAAAGAAGAAGAGGAATTGTTATAATTATGGAGGAAGTGAAGTCAGTTGAAGAATGATAATAAAAATAGTCATGAATATATTATGTAGGAAAGTGAAATGAAGGAGTTTGGCATACAATAAGAATATATAATAATGATAATCAAGAATGTAATAAAAAAGACAAGAATGGTGATATGGAGAAAAGTAAGAAAAAAATGGGTAAGTTGAAATAAAATAGGAGTCCCTAAATAATGAACATGAGATAAAACAAAAGAAAACACAAAAACAAAAGAAGCAAAACTCGGATGATGAGGATTGATCCACTCCAAGGTTGAGCATTAATTTATTAGGCTTCACAAATCTTTTGTCAGCCATTTTCTCCTTCTTCGTTTTCTTTCTCTTCTTTTTCGTCCTCCTATTCTTCTGCTTCTCTCCATCTTTTTCTTTGTTCGTTTATTAAGGTGATTAACACTCATGGAAAAATTTCAATTTATTACTCGATGATTGTTTGTTGGCGATTTTTCAAAAAGTTAATGGAACTGTCAAAACGCTATTAAAGATGTAGAACATATTGGTTGCCATAATAATTTCTAATTAAAATGTTCCTGTATTGTAGAATCTTCATGGCATTTTTACTAGTGGTTTGTCGTATAGTAGAGAATGATACAAATGGAGAAACGGTTCAAGATAAGAACTAAAATAAATTTATTTAGCTTTATAAATTCTGTACTTTGCCTCCAAAAAAAAAGGTTGGTCACAACTTTATATTTTACTGGAAAATCTAGTGATACTTGTGGCCAACATACATTTATTTTTATACATTGTTTTGATATTTGTGAAAAATATATTTTAGAGATTTTATTAGACTTTACGTGACGGAAAAGTATAAATTATATAATTTGTGGACAATAAGCAATTTCGATTAATACTTTTGTACAATCAACAACCAAATATCCAGAAAATCTAGCTAAAAATATTTTGGATTTTTTAAAAATTACGAAATATAAAAATGGAATAATAATAATAATGTTGAACAACAACGCATATCAACATCCATATTATTCAAATTCAAATTCTCTTTTTCCTTTAAAATACATGAACGAAATACATGATAAAAGTAAAGTTGAAAATAATCAAAAATGTTTCTATTACTCAGACACTACCCGCAAAAAGTTGGAAAAAATCATTGTTGAATATTATTTTATAAGAAGTTGAACTATTGCTATAAAACGCCCAAAGGTAATCAGGTTGTTTTATAAGGCTTGCAACCACTTATCATTCCTGCAAATGCGTTCGGTGCTCTTTCAAATACATAGAAATTATCTAAATTTATAGAAATCGGATCGAAACGATCAAGTAGTTCGTCCTACGCTGATTATATAGACATTTACGATTATAGGTTGCACTTTAGCGAGATACAACCGTGTCCAACCTGATAATGACTCCCTATTACAGCGCGTGACAAATGTGGTTTTTAAATTAAGAAATTGACATTGATTTTTACGACCAAAAACTTTTTCGGATTATATTTCGAGGTTATGTTTAACATTTTTACGTTTGAACCAGCCAATCACATCAGTCCACAATTTTATGTGAATGCTGGTTCGAACGTATAAAAGATTTGAAGTGTGATTGACAAGTTTGGTAGCTGAACTATTAGATGATAATCTGTTCGGTATGGTGTGGTTCTAAGTTTTCTAGGTGGGTGTGTGGGTAGTGAGTGGGTAGCAGATATACAAAGCGTCGAGCTTCTGGTTTTGAAACCTGTCTAAATAATTTTGTTGATGTTGATTTTGTAATTCTGTCGGTGTTGAAATCAAATGAAGAGAGAAAAATGAAGAACAGATGAAATCAACAGAAGTGAGAAAGAAGATAGAATGAGAACGAAGATTTAGCCTAAATGATTTTAAAATATAGATTGTAATCAACTTTTTTTGTAGTGGCGAAGGTGATTGTGGATTATATCCGTAATGAATAGTAAGACGAAGTTGTCGCAACATTTCTTGAAAACCGTGAGATACTGTTGACCTTGACTGCATTTCATTTAGCTTCATTTTTTTTAATTTTAAAATTGAACAGAGAAAAACATGAAAGTATAGTTATAACGTTAAATAACAGCACATTTGTGTTTTTCTCGGTTGACTTAGACTGCTTTTCTTTGTGCTTCAATTTTTTAATTTTATTTTATTGCAATTCTAGCTTTCTTTATATTGTTCTTGTTTGTTGCTTTCTATGTGTTCACGGTTTTTGGTTCTTGATTTTGGCACTTATTTCTTCTTGTTGCTGCTCCCATCAGTGCCAATCCCCATCAGTTCATCCTCAGCCAATAGTATCAATCTGTGTTTAGTACTATATATTAAGCTACTCTGTCCTTTCGTTTTAGTTTGTTTGAGATTGATAATGGTGTAGGAACCGAAACTTATATTATAATGCATAAATTCATTACAAATTATAAATAAGGGAATAGATTTTATTGGTGGGAAACCCCTCATGAGGGGCATGCTGTTGTAATCTTTTTTTTTGCTTTATTTTTGTTTGTTTTATCTAAGGTCTGTCATGTGTTGAACTTTTTTAGTTAACTCTATTACCTCTTGTCTAAATTTTATTCCTGTATTTATGAACGTTTATTCAGTTCCTCTTGACTCGAGGGACTCTTAAAATGTCTATAAATATGCTTTACATTGAAATTTAATTCAAATTTTTAAAAATAGATATAACTATTCTATTTAAAAATATGTCCCTTGAGTCAAGAGTGAGACACTGAAGGGACGTTCATAAATAAAACCCTCAGGTTTTAGAACAGTAGGTCAATATACCGAATACACAGTACACCGAAAAGAAACTATAAAGTATTATTATCATCAATCCTTATATAATTTGTTATGCAAATCTACGGAACGTTGATAAATAGCAAAGGAATGTTGATAAATAGCAAAGGAACGTCGATAAATAGCAAAGGAACGTCGATAAATAGCAAAGGAACGTTGATAAATAGCAAAGGAACGTCGATAAATTGCAAAGGACCGTTGATAAATAGCAAAGGAACGTTGATAAATAGCAAAGGAACGTCGATAAATAGCAAAGGAGCGTCGATAAATAGCAAAGGAACGTTGATAAATAGCAAAGGAACGTCGATAAATAGCAAAGGAACGTCGATAAATAGCAAAGGAACGATCATAAATATGGCCCTTAGATTTCTTTGTCTTTAAAAAAGTGAGATATAAGCTTTCTAATCAGAGACTACTGAAGATTTAACACCAATCTTGACAATTTACCCTAGAATCTCTCTTGAATCAGGCAATATAGCCCAAAGCTTCCTTCTGGTATTCCTTTCCTTTACCCTCAGATTTTGAATGAAATCAGATATGAACACCTGTTCCAGAGATACGATAGATGATGTGAAAATGTGCCAATAAAAAACGACGACCCCATCTTGTATCAGGGCATCAACTTACATTTCACCCCAATTTTACGCATAGTAATAACGTCTTTGATAGCCATATCTTGTTGCATGTTCTCCAGAGTTAGGGTTCGATTGATTAGAACTATATCTATTGTACCTTACAAGGTATTGTGTGGTAGAAAGGAAGAAATTTCAAGGTCGAAGTTCTTTTGGAATCAAAAACTGTAAAAAATTATAAGAAAAAGTTGGATTTTATATTTTCTGTCCAGTTTTTTTTTTAAATTATTGGGAATTTTCAATCTCTTCTAATAGCACTAGCATTAGGACGTATTTGTTTGACTACCTAATGTTGAATCGGTGTGGTCAAGGTGATTCATACGGTGAGAATTAAGTTAAGCCTTCATATTATTAACTATTTGCAAACATTCAGAGGACGGTTATACGAAAGGCAATTAATTAACGTACAGCTAACAAACGGTAAATACAGCTGCCTGCCGCTTGGTTTGCTTTTATACCTGTGGTTTAATAATAAATTAAAAACGATAGTAATCTAAACGTGTATGTTGAGTAAGCTGCACTTCTCCCTTCTATTGTCCTTCATCATCTTTCTTTGAATCTTCTCGTTCTTTAATTATTTTTTCTTCTTATTTTTCTCCTTCGTATTCTTCTTTTTCTTTTTCATCATTGTTTTGTCCTCTTTCTTATCATCTTTTTTACCTCCGCCTCCTCCTCGTCCTCCGCCTCCTCCTCGTCCTCCGCCTCCTTCTCGTCCTCCGCCTCCTCCTCGTCCTACGCCACCTCTTCCTCCTCCACTCCTCCTTCTCTTCCTATTCTGCCTCCTTCATCTACTTTTCCAACATTTTCTTCTTTTCCTCATTTTTCTTTGTCTTCTTCTTTCTCCTCCTTCTTTTCCTCATTTTGCTTTGTCTTCTTCTTTCTCCTCTTCCTCCACCTCCTTCCCTTCTATCATCTTCTGTCTACTACATCTAGTTTTTCATCGTTTTCTTCTTTCCCTCATTTTTCTTCATCTTCTTCCTCCTTCTTCCTCTTTTTTTTCTTCTCCATCTTTCTCTTCATCTTCTCTACTTCTGCATCATCTTTTCATGTTTTCTTATCTACTTTTT
>OX418224.1:50843066-51062146 GCA_948455865.1 Conomelus anceps
ACTTGTGCATTGTTCTTGTTTGTTACTTTTTGGTTCTTGATTTTGTCACTAATTATTCCTTGTTGCTCCTCCCACCAGTAGGCGTGGCTTGTTAGGACCTTCAGCCAATCACAGACCTTCGAAGAAGGTCAGCCTATGAGAGGCTCTTTTACCCTCAGCCAATAGTATCATTCTGTGTTTAATACACCATCTCCAAGCTGTTTTGGTCTAACAGTATCCTTTGGCCCAGATATTTTGAAATTCAAATCAACACCCTCATTGTTCAACCCTATATTAAGCTACTCTGTACTTTAGTTTTAGTTTGTTTGAGAGATAATGGTGTAACAATCGAGACCAATATCTCACGGTTATCAATAAACTTGTTTGTGATAACTTCACGACTTATTATTCATTATGGATCCACAATATATCACCACAATATATCCACAATATATCACAATATATCATATAATATATCACAATATATCTTCCACAATATATCACCTTCACCACTACAAAGGAAATTCATTATTAGCTGAAAGTTATTGATCTATTTGTTTGTTATTGGGTTTTATTGTGTGACATAATTGATTAGTGCGCGTTGTAAGTAATTTGTGTAAATAGAGTTCGAGTGTTACCTTTAAGTGTTGCCAGCATTATTTTAGTGATAGCACCCGTAACATTATTTAAGTGGTTGAATCATCAGTATTATATAGTGCAGACCGCTAGAATTTGAAATGAATTCATCTTAATCTATTAAATCTTATCTATAATCTATAAAATTAAAAAATTAACATCCAATTTATTTACTAACAGTGGCGGATTTACAGGGGGGGGGGGGGCTTTCGGGCTGAAGCCCCCCCCCAAAAACTTCCAGAGTGTAAATTTTTTCCAATCAAACCTCCAGTTTGAAGCTCGTAAAATATTCATCATAGCAAGAATTACTCAATTCCACTACTAAGTCTTCAATTGTAACATTAGATCCCATATTTCTATAAGAGGAAAACTAATCGTCAGATAAAAACTTTACAAAAACATCTCTTTTTACAGTGTGGAATTCACACAAAGTTTATCTATTAAAACTAGATGAAACATTAGTTCATTGAAAAATTTTATCTTATTAAAGCTCCCACATTGATTTTCATTCTTAAAAATTGAATAATATGACCGAAATATCGGAATAATACTAGGTCTATGTTCCTTGACAAACTGTTGAACACACCAGATTCAGCCATAATTCAATCAAAATTTTCCAATATACATTAAATTCAAGTTAATTTTATCGCCGATACGGTTCAAAGCACTAGTAAAGCTATTTTTTATTTCCCAATCATATGAATACCGTAGTTATAGTTAGGGTATGATTGATTATGAAAAATTCAAAAGCTTTCACAGTAATTGTTTTCAGTTCACCTCTACCCCCCCCCCCCCCCCCCCACCATCATTATCATCAGTAGCAAACCAGCCACCCCCAAAAACATTTTCTGGATCCGCCACTGTTTACTAATAATTTCAGTAAATTACACCCACAAAAACCTAAGTATGACACATACCATGAACAAAGTTTATATCGTGAAACGAAGCATGGTGTTCTCAGGAAACACCATGATGTTTTTTTTCTCAACGAAGCGCAAAATTTGTCGTATCAAAGTGACAAAAAAGTAAAAGTTAAGAAGCAGTAGATGCTTTTGTCAGGCAGAACTGGCGAAATCGATCTCACAACACCCTAGCTGCCTAGCTGCTTCCCTCTTTTGTCTCTACTAGCAAGTCATTCCAGGATACACAATGCAAACACACACATAGACAACAAAATACACACCAACACCATCAGAAGCTTGCCTTGTCATACAAGCTTTGCGCTGCCCCATGAACGTTTCTAAACACGCGGAGTAATAATTGTTCACAGGCCTTATATAGGTTTATAATGACTTAATAATATCTGAAATTTTTTTTATAATGCCTCAAAAATGTTTAAGAAGTTGATTTTATAAAGCGATACATTTTTTTGAATAAGTACTGGAGAAGAACTGCTATGTGATGTGTTTTTTATTATGTCAATTTCGAGGAATAAAACATTTATTTATTTAAGAATAATTGAAGAAACATGTATAAGACCATGGACGATTCTAGTGTCTTAACTAGAGTCGACCATGGTAAGACAAATCAAAAATAAGTAGAATTTTCTACTTTTCATAGTGATAGCCGCGATCAGGTATCTGTTCAATCAGATAGATAAGCTGCGTTCTCGTAGGTCCTGTTTGTAACGGTGACCGATTAGATTGGCCAGCAAAAAAGACACGGTCCTCTGCTGAAAATCACTTCCCGGTGGTTCGGAGCCCACCTAAAACTGTAGGTCCAACTCATCAATCACCATCATCCAACTCATTACCCACGCACAGGTCTCAGACCTATGTGGGCTTCATCCTCAAAAAAAAATGTGAAAAGAGTAATTTGATGAGCTTTGAAGTAGTCCTATGTGGCTTCAAAATAAACAAACAAACAAGACTCTGTTCTCTGCTGTAAAATCACTTCCCGGTGGTTCGGAACCCACCTAAAACAGTAGGTCCAACTCATCAACCACCATCATTACCCACGCACAGGTATCAAACCTATGTGGGCTTCATCCTCCGAAAAAAAATATGTGTTCAAATTGACTTGACTTCTACATTTTCGGCTCTGATATCTCGAACAAAATTCAAAATTATATTCACTTTCTTTGGGTTATTGAACAGTTTTAGTGCTTCGTTTTTAAAGTAAACATCTAAATTTATATTCATATTTTGGAAAGAATCAGGAAATTGTACTTCAAAGTGAAATTTCTAGTTGAACTTGGTCATAACCTAACATTTGGATATTTCAATTGAAAATTTGTAAAGAAAGCAGTAGTGGGCTGTGCCTGTTTTATCTTTACTTGATTGTGTTTTGTAATATATTGTAGCGAATCTGAATTGGAGTGAATAGAGAGAAAGAAGGACAGTGGTTCTCGGTGTTATCTGCTATGTAAATATTTACTTTTAAGCAATTAATTACACAGCTTTTGAGAGCACACTTTTATGGTGTTTACTTAGTAATTAGTAGAATGTTCTATTTGTTTGATTAGAAATTAATGGAGTCTTATCGAATATAGTAGAAAGTTCCAGTTTCCTTGATTTATTTATTCAGAAGATGATAGAAAAATGTAGAAATTGTTCAATATTTGAAAAACCTATTTAAGGCGAACGCATTTGTGTAAATTAGTTCAGTTGTCTTTGAAAATTCGTCGTGATAACAAATTGTGTCAGTTTTATATTGTTTCTATATATAGTGATAATTCTTTCTCAGTGACTACAGTATAGAGATAATTCTTTTTCCTATTTAATTCATACCAGTGAGCTACTGAATAGTTTTTATTGTATTATGGACTAGTGCTACGTAAGTTAAGTGTTCTTTTTCGACGTTTCTTTTTGAATATTATTTGACAGTTTATTGTACAGTTATTAATTAATATTAGATCGGCCTTTTAACTTTTCGTGATTGATTTTTGTACAGTTTATTGAAAACTCATTATCAGTTGAACAATATCGTTTTATCTGTTTTTAATTGCTTATTTTTCTGTAAGACATTAATGAACAGTGTGAGTTGTGGATTATCTGTGTAAATAAAGTGCGAGTGATACATTTAAGTGTTGCCAGCGTTATTTTAGACATAGAACCCGTAACAATATAGATAAATAAATAAAATCATGTATGAAAAAACTATGTTACATGGAATATTATGAATGCTTATTGTAATTATAATTTATTCAGTGATATCTATGCCAAAAAACTGCTATTCTGAATGAAAATAAATATGAAAAAAATACAAATTATTACCTTACGAGATAACAGGTCCAGTCTATATAAACAAAAGTCAAATAAGCCAACAACTGACTCACTGACTGACTCATTCATCACCGTTTCTCGAAAACCTCTCGTCCAAAACAGTTAAAAATGTTACACGTGTTTAGTCGAGACCCTAGACGCGTGCTAAGAACGGGTTTTGAAAACTTCCCAAAAATACGCCCAAATTTAAAGTTTATCTAGCTTTTTTTTTAGCGTTGTCAATAATGTAATGAAAACGTCAATGACGTCACTAGATCTTAGAAACAATAAAAGGCATCAAAGAAAACAATTTATAGAAAAGCGTTAAATTCATGGATTTCATGGCCATGAACCAGTGTATATCCTTTACAAAGGACAGTAAAATCTCGATTACCCGAATCCCGGTCAGCGGAGCCTACGGTTATCCGAGCTAGTGATAAGAAAAAATTAAAATTAAGCTCTTTTTTATGAATAATACGGTGGGAAGACGCGTTTTATACTTTTTTATACTGTAATGCCATGGTTTCAGTTAAAATAAGGTGTGTACATAGTTATTTTACGTTTTAACCTTGTTATAAAAATTAAGCTTTGACACGTTTTTTACTTTTATTTGACTTTTCCTGGTAATAGCACTCAACCTCCGTATTATCAGAGTTTTAACAAAACCGAGATGGTCTTAGTCCCAATTACATCGGATAATCGAGATTCTACTGTTTGTACAAACAATACGCAATCACAGTCCAGTGGCTGCCAATCTATGAAATAAATGATGAATAGAATATATATATATATATATATATATATATCATCGAGAGTGCGAGAAATATATCTATGTATGTCCAGACTGCAGCTATTATATTTTGAAGGGAGTCTTCTCGCAATAGAGTCTGCTTTCTGCTGTGCCAGACGATGACTAATACTGTCGTGAGGTGTGCGCGGGCGCTCTAGTGCGTGTGAGAAAAAAGAGTTGTGTGTGTGAGAGGGTAAGTTTGGGGTAGTTTGTAGTCTGGCGATCGTCGTAAGTAGTGCAGTAGGGAGGCTAGAAAGAGATGGAGTGATTTTTGTGAAAGAAGTCGCGTCTGCCAGTGTACGTTGTTGTAAATATAGATATTTAGACTGCGTGTTGTATGTCGCATATATTGTAATTTCGTATTCAGTGTAACGCGGTACTATGTCAGTGATACGTTCAAGTGGCAGGGGTCGTATACACTGCGAGAGAGTGTGAGAGGGTGAAAGGGTGGGAGAGAGAAAGAGAGGGAGAATGAAAGAGTGAGGGTTTGAGAGATGCCTGCAAGCTGTTTGTACAGGGCACGTACAACTTGGATGCTGATTTTGTACAAGGTCCTTTTTTGCTTGCTCCTTGTTGAGTATGAAAGAAAAACGTGTGTGAGTAGAATGATGAAGGAGAAAAAGAAGAAGAAGAGGAAGAAGAGAGGAAGAAGAAATAGAGTTTGAAAAGGAGGAAAAAGAAGAAATAGAATTTGAGGAGGAGGAGGAGGAGGAGGAGGAGGAAAAAGAAGAAATAGAATTTGAGGAAGAGGAGGAGGAGGAGGAGGAGGAGGAAGAGGAGGAGTAGGATGAAGAGGAAGAAGAGGTAGGAGAGGAAGAAGAGGAAGGAGAGGAAGGAGAGGAGGAAGAAGAAATAACATTTGAGGAGGAAGAAGAGGAGAAAGAGGAGAAAGAGGAAGAAGAGGTAGAAGAGGAAGAGGAAGAAGAGGAAAAAGAGGAAGAAGAGGAGGGAGAGGAAGGAGAGGAGGAAGTAGAAGAAAAATAATTTGAGGAGGAGGAGGAGGAAGAGGAGGAAGACTAAGGGGAAGAGGAGGAGGAGGAGGAAGAAGAGGAGGAGGAGGAGGAAGAAGAGGAAGAGGTGGAATAAGAGGAAGAAAAGGAAGGAGAGGAAGAAGAAATAGAATTTGAAAAGGAGGAAGAAGAAATAGAATTTGAGGATGAGGAGGAGGAGGAAAAAGAAGAAATAGAATTTGGGGAAGAGGAGGAGGAGGAAGAGGAGGAGTAGGATGAAGAGGAAGAAGAGGTAGGAGAGGAAGAAGATGAAGGAGAGGAAGAAAAGGAAGGAGAGGAAGGAGAGGAGGAAGGAGAGGAAGAGGAGGAAGAAGAGGAAGAGGAAGAAGAGGAAAATGGGAGGAGAGGAGTAAGTAGAAGAAATAGAATTTGTGGAGGAGGAGGAGGAAGAGGAGGAAGACTAAGAGGAAGAGGAGGAGGAAGAGGAAGAAGAGGAGGAGGAGGAAGAAGAGGAATAAGAGGTAGAAGAGGAAAAGGAAGAAGAGGTAGAAGAGGAAGAGGAAGAAGAGGAAGGAGAGGTAGGAGAGGAAGAAGAGGAAGAAAAGGAAGGAGAGGAAGAAGAAATAGAATTTGAAAAGGAGGAAGAAGAAATAGAATTTGAGGATGAGGAGGAGGAGGAAAAAGAAGAAATAGAATTTGGGGAAGAGGAGGAGGAGGAAGAGGAAGAAGAGGTAGGAGAGGAAGAAGATGAAGGAGAGGAAGAAAAGGAAGGAGAGGAAGGAGAGGAGGAAGGAGAGGAAGAGGAGGAAGAAGAGGAAGAGGAAGAAGAGGAAAATGGGTGGAGAGGAGTAAGTAGAAGAAATAGAATTTGTGGAGGAGGAGGAGGAAGAGGAGGAAGACTAAGAGGAAGAGGAGGAAGACTAAGAGGAAGAGGAGGAGGAAGAGGAAGAAGAGGAGGAGGAGGAAGAAGAGGAATAAGAGGTAGAAGAGGAATAAGAGGAAGAAGAGGAAGAGGAAGAAGAAGGAAAAAGAGGAAGACGAAGATGAAGAAGACGGAAAAGTAGAAGAAAATGATGGGGGATGGACAAAAAAGAGAAGATGGAGGAAGAACTAGAAGAAGGTGGATAAAGAGATGGACAAGAAGAAGAAGAAAATGAAAAAAGATAAAGGAAAAAGAGGAAGACGAAGATGAAGAAGACGGAGGAAGAAGAAGGAGAAGATGATGGGGGAAGGACAAAAAGGAGATGGAGGAAGAACTAGAAAAGGAAGACGGAGGATGAAGGAGAAGAAAATGAATGAATAAGAAGATGGAGAAAGAAGAAGAAGATGATGATGGGGAAGGACAAAAAGGAGAAGATGGATGGAAAACAAGAATAAGAAGATGGTGGATGAAGGAGAACAAAATGAAAGAAGATGGGAGAAGAAGAAGTAGAAGAAGAAGAAAGAGAATAGGTAGAAGATGAAAATTGAAGATGAAGGAGAAAAAGGAAGACGAAGATGAAGAAGGAGAAGATGATGGGGAAGGCCAAAAAGGAGAAGATGAAAGATGATGGAGGATGAAGGAGAAGAAGAAGAAGAAGAAGAGGAGGAAGAAGAATGAAGGAGAAGAAGAAGAAGAAGAAGAAAGAGAAGAAAGAGAATAGGTAGAAGAAGAATAGGTAGAAGAAGATGACGATAAGGATCGATTGTATAATTCCCAGATACTCAATACAACCAAATTTGTTAAAAATGGCAACATTTTCTGAATTTCATGATTTCAACAGTCAATGAGTCTCAATGAGCTTCAATAAATCTCTCCACAACTACAATCACAAAAATTACTAATTTTTCAAAACGCAGCCACAAAAAATAACTATAAACATAAAATGCAAACAAAAATATCCATCACAACCTAACCTACTGCAAACTAACCGTTTCTCCTAACCAATCGGAATGATGGAAGGAATTATTATAGCAGTCTTCCGCAAAAGATCAACGACTATTACAGATCGATTACAAAGATCGACAAGCTCGAACAAATGGGGGGCAGGGGGGTACAAAGGGGGCAAGGGCACAAAGGGGGGCAGGGGCAAAACTAATGAGGGGGGTGCAGGGTGTGTCAGTAGCACGACAAAAGAGTCACGAAGTCACCGTGACTTGATTCACCCACTGAAAGTCTATTGCTGTACTAGTACAATATACCTATAAATATCTGTCTTTTTTATATATACCTCTCTTACCTTCAGAGGTATTGAAGATATATATAGATATGAATCTGGAATATAGATAACGACTGTAAAGAATGCAATAATTCGGGCCAGAAGCGGATTATGATCGCTGCTGTTTACAAAAATAATCGCTCAGAATTCGATTCGATCACTTAACACAGCCGCCATTTTGCAATTTCTACAAACATTTTGAAACCTGCCCATCGTTTCTCTCATGTTTTCTTTCATTCTATGTCTCTTCTCTCTATTTTCTAATTCCATACTCCTATATCTCTCTTTTTTTCTATCTTTTTTAAGTAATTGTAAAGCGCATTTTTTAATAATAAAAGACAGTAATCTATCTATCTATCTCTGTCTCAGAGGTAGATCTATCTATATCCATCTCTGTCTCTGTCTTTAAGGTTGAATGAGAGTTTGAGGTTTCATGCACTTGTGTTTCTGTTTAAGCTTTTGAAAACCAAAACCCCCAATTATTTAGCAACAGACTTCAAATTTTTGAGTGATGTTGGTCATGGCAGAACAAGGCATGGCTCCCATCTACTTGCTGTCCCAGTTCATAGAACTATGATGTTCAATAAATCATTCCAGGTGAAGGCTTGTAGATTGTGGAACTTGTTACCTCTTGAGGTGAGGCGTATCAGTGGGCGACACCAGTTCAGTGCGGCTGTTATGGCGCTTATTAGAGAGGGTGGACTTGACCTGTCCTAGTTATCATTATAATTATTGAATTTCTTGGTGGGTATGTGTGTATGTGCGTGTGCCTGTCATGTGTTTATAACACTTTCAAACAAAATATAATTTTAAACTATTATATTTTGTATTGTACAATTTCTTTAGTTTTACTTGTTAATGAAGTTTTTTCTTGATACTGTGGGTTAAGTGGAAGAGGGGGCTTGTATGCCTCAACTTCGCCCACAGCACTTTTTGTATTGTAAAGTGCGAAATAAAGACATTTTATCTATCTATCTATCTATCCATCTATCCATCTATCCATCTATCCATCTATCCATCTATCCATCTATCCATCTATCCATCTATCCATCTATCCATCTATCCATCTATCCATCTATCCATCTATCCATCTATCCATCTATCCATCTATCCATCTATCCATCTATCCATCTATCCATCTATCCATCTATCCATCTATCCATCTATCCATCTATCCATCTATCCATCTATCCATCTATCCATCTATCCATCTATCCATCTATCCATCTATCCATCTATCCATCTATCCATCTATCCATCTATCCATCTATCCATCTATCCATCTATCCATCTATCCATCTATCCATCTATCCATCTATCCATCTATCCATCTATCCATCTATCCATCTATCCATCTATCCATCTATCCATCTATCCATCTATCCATCTATCCATCTATCCATCTATCCATCTATCCATCCATCCATCCATCTATCTATCTATCTATCTATCTATCTATCTATCTATCTATCTATCTATCTATCTATCTATCTATCTATCTATCTATCTATCTATCTATCTATCTATCTATCTATCTATCTATCTATCTATCTATCTATCTATCTATCTATCTATCTATCTATCTATCTATCTATCTATCTATCTATCTATCTATCTATCTATCTATCTATCTATCTATCTATCTATCTATCTATCTATCTATCTATCTATCTATCTATCTATCTATCTATCTATCTATCTATCTATCTATCTATCTATCTATCTTTCTTGATATGGGTACACTGGACTAGATAATTCCAACAAGTTTTAATTTTCTAATGAAGCTACGTTGACAATCAATTAAACTAGCAAACATTTTAAAATGTCATGTTCCAATATTCGTTTTAGCCAGAGCCCCACCCAGATCATTACCAGGCGCGATATAGGCAAAAAGCTACATAGATACAGATTTGGTTTAATTGCCTCCTATTTTTTTTTTGTAAGGGTGACCGATTGGATTGACAAGAGAAAAAGACACTGTTCTCTGCAGTAAAATAACTTCCCGGTGGTTCGGAACCCACCTAAAACTGTAGGTCCAAGTTTATTTAGCTTTAGTAGCGGCCACAACATTACATGGGGGAGTAGAATATCTAGTAACACAGAATAAAATTGTTCAAATGAGCATTGCACAAATAGAAAGCACTGATTAAGTGCTTCATTTTAACTAACCGATGGTTTGGAATCCACCTAATAATTGTAGGTCAACCACGTTTCCTATACCATTGCTCAAGATGGAACTACCCAGAGTCTTAAAAAGCCATAAGTTTATTTTTACTGATATGTATGATTTGACTTCTAATACATTTCCGGCTCAAAAATCTGAAAGATTTGGATTCTTCAGTTGAAAATTTCTGAAAAGTAGTTTTAGGCGATAGTCTGTTGTATTCACATTGTTTGTATTTACATCATAATAAATAAATGAAATAAATCAATTATTGATCCACACTAATCTCGATTTGTGTGCACGAAAATTTGAATTCCACACTAAAACTCATTTAGTATAATTTAGAAACCCATTTAGAAACTCATTTCACACAATGTGTGATTTAGTATAATTTCTGACAACTTTGAAACTAGCGTACTGTTTGTTGAATATAACTCATTTAAAGCATTTTCAATTAATTAATGTGTATTTCAATTATTTGCTTTATACTGTCTGTAATTTTGCATCTATTGTCTATTTCAGATGACAAAAAAAAAAACATAAAAGACCTAATGATAAAATATAATGTACATAATGTCTTCAATAAAATATAATGTCTTGATGTCTTGTAATGTGATGATGAAATGCCTTTATAATTTATTCTGTATATATTCAGGTACTCAGGTACCTGCTCAGGAATACAGGTATTCTACTCATATACTACAGGTACTCAGCAATTCTTAAAACTATCTTAATTTCTGTATTCTATGTTATTTCAAGATTTATTATCTCTCTTCAGGCCTAATGTATAAAATTCTATCTATCTATTGCTAGTACTAAGAACTCAGCAATCTCGATTTTGAATTATTTAATTATTTCAAGATGTCTTCCACTTCCGGTAGTGGGTATCCTACTTGTTGTATCTTTGTGGACAAAAAGTGTTCAGTTCGTACACTCCAGGGCTCTGGTTAAACACACAAAGCGCCACCTACAGGAGAACCTACAAAGCTGCCGAACGAAAAACAAGTGCAGTTGACATAAAACAGAGACTGGATTCTTCAAAGACACGTGGGCGGATCACACCGGGGGGGGGGGGGGGGGGGGGAAGGAAATAACCTCTAATCACGGAAGAAAAAAGCTTAAAATGATGGTACAATACGTAAGAAGCAGCTGAGTGTGGACAATGGACGTTAACTGGGTGGAGATTACAACAGACGCCAATTTAATCAATGTTTATCTCTTTAGTTTCATTAAAAATAATCCTTCTTTACTTTATTAAGCCGCGTCTCCACCATTCGAACATGTCTGCCGTACATTGTTGGCGAACACAAAAAATGGACAAACATTAAACATATGGGTTCGTGAGTTCAATTGAAATGTTCGGCCTGTGAGCGAACACTGACGACCAACAATAGGTTCCCGCTGTTCGCCGAGCATGTTCGGTTGGTGGAGACGAGGCCTTAGCAATCTAAATTGTTCGACAAGTTGGAAAGAAATTTTTAATCCAACTTTAATATTATTTTTAATTTGTAAGAAACTGATGTTATTTGAACTATGTGTTCCCACCAGTGAACAAGGTTCCATTCTTCTACTGTGCCAAAATGATTTGTCAATTTACTAAAATAGTAGCTTTTGCAACGATTGTATTATGACAGCTTTTAAGCCACAAGTGAAATTCAAGTTAGTATTCTAAACATCTCACGAGAGGAATACAATCTTTGCATACAATATTTTATCTACGATTACCCATACATTACTTTCGTGATGTTGAAGATCCATCTTGTTTCCACAAAAAACTTGAAAAAAAAACAAAACACTTCTAAGTGGAAATTGTGACTCACGTTATGGCGTGACGGCCTTATCACTCTGTTGTTAAGAGCATCTTCAGACGACCCACAGTAAGCCAACACTCTATTTCATTTTGTTATATTACCTTACGTTCAATTTAACCGACCAATCAATCGTATAACTTACCCACAATAACATAACCTAGAATATGTGTTTTTTTAGGTTCTGAATTTGAATTAGAAAATGTTTGAATCAGCTGATAAGCATTCATTTCGACCCTGCTTTGAAGAAATCAGTCTGATTGGTCTAAACTGATACTGAAAAGTGATAGTAGAGTTATAATAGCTTCAATATGCAACTACTTCGATAATCCCTGGAATAAAAAACCTGTTTTGAGAACGCTTTCTAACCTATAATGTCTACTTCATAACGTAGACATAGATAAACGACTATCACATTTCATGATTTGTAACCGATACCTCTCAGATTGTTATTACACTTTTGTATGATGTTATTATTGACAATAAAAAATTTCTAAATTTAAATTTATATTGATTCTCCTGAATCAAAACCCCCAAAGCCCAATACAATCATAACAATAGGAACTCGCAGAGCTAAAGCTAAACCTAACCTAATAGAAGAAAGCTCAATAAATAACACACTTTAATAGCGGAGACTGGAACGCGACACTTGTTTCCTTATTACAACTGTAAATTCGTCACTGGACGTCTCACAAGTAATTCATTCTACTTGAGAGAGAAACAGAGAGAGAGAGAGAGAGTGAGAGAGGGGGAGAGAGAGAGGGGAGGGGGAGAGAGAGAGAGAGGGGGGGGAGTATGAGAGAGAAGAGTGTGTTTGTGAGAGAGAGGGAAGGAGGGAGTATGAGAGAGGGCAAAATTAAGTGAAACCACTGTCGGAAGTTGTACAGATTATCAAAATAAAGATATAAGAGAATTATAGAAGAAGGAAGACGTCGTCGTCGTCGTCGGCTTTATGCAGGAATTATGAATGAAATGTGAAAATTATTGTGATTTATACCACCTTCATCCGGAGAGGAGGAGTTACACTGTCAAAAGCCAAATTATAATCCCCAATAGAGAGAGGCCTGTCTTTTACCAAGACAGACAACATTGTCCTATCATTAGCAATGTCCTCAAGTTGTACAGTAACATAATACAGTAATAAGCTGTACGCTTATTATTATTATCATCATTATTAGACGTAAAACTCCCAAAGTGGATGACGCTGAGTAAAGATGGTTCATTTTTTGGACTTGTTCTTCTTGTTTGTCCACCAGCTTTTCATTTTTTGTGCGAATTCAGCTTTTCTCTCGTCACTCCATTTTGTTCCAACTCTTGGAGGTTTTGTCTCTGGTATAACTTCCCATTTATAAAGTTTTATTCTGAAGTTTTTTCTATTGTCAATTTCTTTGTTGGTTATTTCGGCCAGTACTAGGTATTTTTTAACATTTCGTATCCATTCTCCTCCATTGACAAGTGACGCTACATAGTTTACAATTCTTTTTGTTAGTTTATTGTCTGGAAGCCTCATGATGTGGCCATAAAATTTAAGGCGTCTTTTCCTCATATCTGTCTCTATATTAGAATATTCTTCAACTTTAGACGTTCTCTGTAATCTATATCCGTTTTCGGTACGCCTTGGTCCAAGGATTTTCCCAACTATTTTCCTTTCTTCCTTCTTCAGATTTTCCATATCCATTTTCCTGTTCAGGGACAGGGTCTCGCTGGCATACAAAATTGCTGGTTTATCACTGTATTGTAATGTCTAACTTTTGTATGAAGAGATAAACATTTTCTATTATAGGTATGTTGCACCATCCCTAGGCCTTTACGAAATTTCTGTATTCTTTCTTGTTGTGAATATTTTTCCGAGATAACTTCTCCTAGATATTTAAAGTACGGTACCCTGTTTATTATTATTAATACGTTACCGTTCAGTCAGATAAAATAGGTGAGGAATTATGGTTGCGAGCCACACACTCTCATGTATAATCTATAATAAACACTACAATAGATTTTTATCAAAGTACACTAAAATATACTCAACAATAATAATGAAAACAGCACACATGATTTCCGAACGAAATTTATTTGCTTTTCGACTTTTCTAAGATCGTTTCAAAAACGCTGCAATTTTCTTTGTAGCAATCGGCCATTTTGTAATAGGGTTGTAATCATAATTCAAATGGTAGAGCACTATAGGTAAATATCTCCTAAATAATTGCCTATCCTTGATTCATTGGTTAATCAATACCATTTGTTGCTTATTGATCCAAATTGATTCAATTTATTTCATTTTAAACTTACACAACAGTATAAATGTAATATATGTACTATTTCCTTTTCATTGGTCCGAATCACAAAGCATAGAAGTAGTTTATTTTTAGAATTAGTATTTCTATTTTAATTCTATAGAATAAACTAATGTTCTGTAGTGCAACTCCCTTGCCTAATATACAGAGTGTTTCGGAACTCTCTACCAATACTTCAAGGCAGTAGAAACAAGGCAGTAGAAAATTATAAATCTATAAACAATCACGTTTACTCCACTAAATTTTCGCATATTTCTCATCTAAATTTCCCTAAATTTTCGAAAACCTCGTCAATTTTGAACCATTTTTGGGCTTTTTTCTTAATTTAAGAAAAAAAATTCCATAGCACGCGCATCTACGGCCTTCAACTGAACATCTCTTCAAATATCAATTTTTTCGGCCGCGTGGTTCTTGAGAAACGGTGATAAATGACTGAGTGTGTCAATGGTATTTGTCTTTTATATAATATTCATTTTCATTGGTATGCAACGTGAGCTATGTCGTGTCAGGTAGACCCTCCCGGATATAGTTTCCTTTCATTTTTTACTCTTGTTCCCTCTTCTTCATAATCATCATCTCCAGTTACACGTCCATTCATAGACGAAGCCCTCAAACGGGCCCTTCAAACAACAACAACAACAAAAATCCTAACAACCAACTACCTCGACGCAGACAAGAATTCAGATCTGTGAATGAAAATGTTATAAGGCCACACGCAATATGTTCGTATACTCTCATGGTATAAGCATAGAGCTATATATATACAGAGTGTTTCGGAACTCTCTAGCAATACTTCAAGGCAGTGTTTCTGGACCACTAACTAAAGTAAATATCGTAATAAAATTTTTCTAAAATCCCCAGTTACTCACACAGCCGCCATTTTGTTTTTTTCACTCATTATTTTTTTATTCGAACTCCTGAATGTATAATTTTGAAATTTTGCAAACAGCTTTATAACAATTGAAACAATCTTAAAAAAATCAATCAAAATTTTCCGACATCAAAAAACAAAATGGCGGCCATTTAAAATCTTTGAACAGGATTAAATTAATAATGGCTGATGATATCAAAATTTGACTAGAATAACGTTTTTTAGATATTTTTATTGCAAATCCAACGATACCTCATTTTCCAAGATTGGCCAACAATTAACAGAGATATGCTACTTAGTGTGTGCGGTGGTTGAGAACGGGTTGGAGTTTTTCGCTTCCAACCACTGCACACCCTAAAAAGTAGCATATCTCCTTTAATTGTTGGCCAATCAGAGGTGTTTGAATAAAAAAATATGAGTGAGAAAAACAAAATGGCGGCTGTGTAAGTAACTGAGGATTTTAGAAAATTTTTATTACAATATTTACTTTTTTTAGTGGTCCAGAAACACTGCCTAGAAGTATTGGTAGAGAGTTCCGAAACATTCTGTATATAATGTTTCTATTAGTATGAGTGATCCAATAGCCAAGACCACACCCAAGCTTCATAAAGTTAGGATTACAACAAATCAACACACATAAAAATAAAACAAAATGTGGAAAATGAGTGTTTTGATACAATAAAATTTAATTTTATGAAATACTAGCTATTGTGCCCTTCCTTCGTACGGATTATGTTTAGAAATAAGACTAAATATGTTTCAGGTTTTTTCATAGCAACGATCATGAAGTTGTTAGCAGCTTAGTAAACAACTTAGAACGTAAACAATTCAGTGACAGTTATCAGAGAGAATATTTGAGAACAGCTGATTGATATATCATGATAAATTACGTGATTTGTTCTTATGTGGTAATAAAACTTAGAAGAAATGTATCCAAAATCGCACAATACTTGGTTTTTAAACGTTTATTATTCTGTTAAGAAAAAAGTTAATGTAGTTTTTTATAGCTAAAGACATTGTCAAAAAGGTTTTCAATACTGATAAATAACTTTAATCCCGATCGATGCTCTCGTTTTTCAGGAGAAGGCCGCATAAAATGCCTTCGAGGCCGTGACAGACAGACAGACAGAAATTGAGATAAGACTTGTTACGGCTTCTTCAATGTATAGAACGTAAAAATAACCAAAAAATATATAATTCTGATAAATGTACAGACAAAACTCTAATTTTATTTATATAGATGGGTGTATCTTTTGCTATTAGTTTCTAAATACTTTGTTTCGAAAAAAAAAAACAGAATGAATAAGATGGAGGAGGAGAAGAAGAAGAAAGTCGGGAAAACAAGAAGGACACAAAGAATAAGGTGGAGAAGAAGGAGAAGAGGGTGAAGAAAAAGAAGAAGAAAACGGAAAATAAGAAGGAGAGGGAGGAGGTGGGGGAGGAGGAGGAGGAGGAGGAGTAGAAGAAGAAGAAGAAGGAGGAGGAGAAGAAGTAAAAATGGAGAAAGAAAGAGAAGAAGAGGAAGAATAAGATGGATGAGAAGAAGAAGAGGGAGAAGGAGAAGGAGGAGGAGGAGAAGAAAAAGAAGAAGGATAAGTAGAAGAGGGGATTGAGAAGAGGAGAAGGAGAAGAGAATTAGAAGAGAAGGAGAAGGGGGAGGAGAAGGTGAAGAGGAGAAGAAAAAGAAGAAGACAGAGGAGGAGAAAAAACGAGGAAAGGAGGAGAACAAGAAGAAGGAGATTAAGAATAAGAGGGAGAAGAAAAACGAGAAAAAGAAAGAGAAGAAAAGATAGAATATGATGGAGGAGAAAAAGAGGGAGAAGAAGAAGCAGAAGGAGGAGGAGAGGGAGAAGAGGGTAAAAAAGGAAAAAGAAGGAGAAGAAGAGGAAGAATAAGACAGAGGAGAAAAATAGGGAGAAGATTAGATAGAGGAGAAAAAGAGGGAGAAGAATAAAATGGAGGAGAAAAAGAAGAAGGAGGAGAAGAAGGAGGAGAAGAAGAGGGAGAAGAAGAAAAGGGGGAAAAGAAGGAGAAGAAGATGGAGAAGAAGAAGAAGAGGGAGAAGAGGAAAAACGAGAAAAAGAAGGAGAACAGGAAGGAGAACAGGAAGAATAAGATGGAGGAGGAAGAGGAAGAAGAAGAAGAAAAAGGAGGAGGATTGATTGATTTCTTTATACATGCAAATAATAGTTGGACAGCTATTGGACAGAGGAGGAGGAGAATGAGAAGGAGAAGAACGGGAAAAATAAGAAAAGTAACAGGAAGAAGAAGGAGAAGAAAAAGGATACTTTATCGAATTAAATTTGTAGATAGGTCATTACACACATTCAAGAGATCCAGATTCAATTAAATCGGGTAACCTGCTAGTGTAGAATAATCTCTCAAAGCTTTTGCATATCTTCGTGAGTAGCCTAACCCAGTAGGCCTATAATCAATCAAATAAGATTCACAACGCCTAGACAGAACTAGTCCAAGTTGAAAACAGACAGAAATTCCCCAACTACAAAATACAAATACAACTACAACTACAAAGTACAAATCTACTTGACCCACACCGACCTAAATAAACGAAAACTAAGGAGATGCATGGGAAGATAGCTTGGCCAATTTCAGCCATTCCAGTCCTAACCTCAAACTCAACCTCAGCACCTAACAGCGCGCTGCTAGTTCCAATTTTCCCCGTTATCGTAATTTAGATCTATTTGCATGCAAATCAAGCAAGCCCAGGAGAACGGACCCATGTTAGCAGGTACCAGGAGTATATATAATCAGGAAACCAGAGGAGTTACCAGGGCACATCTTGAATATCTCTATATACAATACATAGATATAAATTCCAAATACATATTCCAACTATACCTATAGATGCATCCATAATAACCGGTAACAGTACAGTAATTGTATGCACTCTGCTACCTAGCGGACAACGGTAGCACTAAACTGGTCTCTCAATAGACAATTATGACGATAATAACGCCACAATTATAAACGCACCGTCTAATATCCCCCTCAAATATGTATTCACAATAAAAAATCAAGATAGATAAATTGCAGAGCACGTAATTTTAATAACGGTTACAGTTTCAATTCACTTTGTATTAAAGGAAAAAAATGATGCAGGTCTTATTAAATGATTGAACATACACATACACTTTGAGAGTTCAATGTAATTGAGTAATAATTTGAGGTGGTTGTTGTGTGATTATTATAAACAGTTCATTGCACTAAGAGACTAAACGTTTTATAGTTTATTTTTTGATTTGTAGATCACGTCTTGGAGACTCCAGAGTATAAGACAAGTCAGCATCAGCAATATATACAATCTTATAAACTAGTTGCCATAATTACTGTATCAATTAATTGAGGTGAGGCTTAATTTTGATATGAACGGAACTCTTATCTTCTATATATATATATAAAAATGAATGTCTGTCTGTATGTATGTATGTATGTATGTATGTATGTTCCCTATAGACTCCAAAACTACTTGACAGATCGGCATGAAACTTTGGGAATATGTTGTGTGAATATTGGGGATGGTTTCTGACCATAAATTTTAATAGGGGAGCTAATAATATTATTATTAATTAATCCATTTCATAGACCTAACCCAATGAACTTGCCGGCCAAACAGCTTAAAGGAACAGCTGATAGAAGTCAACAGTTTTTAATCATATGGCAGGCCCCTTAGTGGCGTTATTTACGCTGTCTTTGAACAGCAAAAGACTTTGCACTTTGCATGTAGGCTACCGTGCAGTTGGAGCCTTGCAATATGTAGGAAACATACGACTGGGTATGATGAAATATAATTATGCTAGGTTGATGATATCTGTTAATGCAGCTAGAAATTTGAAATGCAGCCTCAGTGGGAGGTGGCGAATAATAAAATAAAAAACCTAGCTTCTACCCTTAGTCATAGGAGGTTTAAATTTGAAATGTTTCTTCATTCATTAAGAAAACATCGAAGCCTCTATGATCAGCTGGAAGAGCCCTAGGACTAACTTCTTTCCTAATTTGAAATGTAACCTCAGCGGGAGGTGGCGAATAATAAAATCAAGGAGAATTTTTATGAGAACGCAGCAACGCGTGTCGGGCCAGCTAGTACACTATAAAAAGCTTCAACTAAATATTTTTTCAATTGTTTTTAAATATTTGTTGATTAGGAGGCTAGGAGGTTGCCTGATTCGGGATATTAACCTGACAATCTATTTACAAATTAAATTTAATAGTCTTTGCTTCTTATCCCTCTGTAGGCCTATCATCTTCTTCCACTTTTCCTTTCTTTCTTCATCTTTTATTTCTTCTTCTTCTACACTCCTTCTCCCTCTTCTCTTTTTCTCCTCTGTCTTCTTCTACTTTTCTCCTTTTTTCATCATCGTTTTCTATTTCTCAAACATCTTCTCCTTCTCTTTCTTCTTCTTCTATTTCTCCAAAGTCTTCTCCTTCTCTTTATTCTTGACATTCCTCTCTTTCTCTTAGAAGGAGAAGGGGATGAGGAGAAGGGGGAGAAGAGATAAGTAGAAGAGAAGGAGAAGAGGAGAAGTAGAAGAGAAGGAGAAGGGGGAGGAGAAGGAGAAGAGGAGTTCGAGAAGAGAAGGAGAAGAAGAGATGGAGAAGGAGAAGAGGAGGAAAAGTAGAAGAAGAAAAGGAGAAGAGGAGGAAAAGTAGAAGAAGAGAAGGAGAAGAGGAGGAGATGAAGGAGACGTGAATAAGTATAAGGAGGAGAAGGAGGAGAGGCGAAGGAGAAGGGGGAGATAAGAAGTAAATGAGGAGAAAATGAAGAGGACAAGGAGAAGAGGGGAAAATGAAGAGGAAAAGGAGAAGAGGAGGAAAAGTAGAAGAAGAAAAGGAGAAGAGGAGGAAAAGTAGAAGAAGAGAAGGAGAAGAGGAGGAGATGAAGGAGACGTGAATAAGTATAAGGAGGAGAAGGAGGAGAGGCGAAGGAGAAGGGGAGAAGGAGAAGGGGGAGATAAGAAGTAAATGAGGAGAAAATGAAGAGTAAAAGGAGAAGAGATGTCGAGGAAAAGAAGAAGAGAATGAGAAGGGGTAGAAGAAGAGGAGTAGAAGAGTAGAAGGGGAGGAGAGATGGAGAAGAAGAAGAGAAGAAGGAGAAGAGGAGGAAAATTAGAAGAAGAGAAGGAGAAGAGGAGAAGGAAAAGAGAAGTAGAAGAGAAGGACAAGAAGAAGAAGAGAAAGAAGAAGGAGAAGAGGAGGAGGAGAAGGGGGAGGAGAAAGAGAAGAGGAGGAGGTGAAGGAGAAGAGAACAAGTATGAGGAGGAGAGGGAGAAGAGAAGAAGGAAAAGGAGAAGAGGAGAAGGAGGAGGAAGAAGAATATTTTGATGTCTGATAAATTGTTAAATTGATGAAATTTCATAGAGAAAGTGAAACACCTCCAAGTTTTATTCACGACACAAACTCAAGCCGTAGTTGTATCATAATACCCTAAATTGGAACATTGTTCCGACAAGATTTGAAACTAATTTGACGTTGTCAGCCAGTTATGAACTCATCAAAGTGAGAACAAACTCACATAACTTGGCGCTGAGTGTTTGATTCCACAAAGTGTACGTATAGCATTAGGGTCAGCGTTAATCTTAAAGTGTTAACAGTATCCCTACCTATTAGAGGGCTTCCGCTCTTGGCGAGTAAACTTGCAAGATTCAATAAGTTTGCTCAAAGAGAAGTTTGTGGCTGAGTTAGC
Organism: Conomelus anceps; assembly: GCA_948455865.1. NCBI lineage: Eukaryota > Metazoa > Arthropoda > Insecta > Hemiptera > Delphacidae > Conomelus > Conomelus anceps. The sequence goes on from OX418224.1 coordinate 50,863,658, forward strand.
CTCAACAGTTCACCGGCTCAGTATTAAGTTGAAAGTTTCAAACTTTGTGCTTTGATCACACTGTTCAGACTATTCAGCTGCTTTGCTTGATTCATTATTAAGTTTTCACATTTAATTTACGTTTCATTATTTGGTACCATAAGACATTTCTTTTTTTAGGATGAAGCCCACATAGGTCTGAAACCTGTGCGTGGGTAATGAGTTGGATGATGGTGATTGATGAGTTGGACCTACAGTTTTAGGTGGGTTCCGAACCACCGGGAAGTGATTTTAAATCAGAGAAAGGTGTCTTTTTGCTGGCCAATCTAATTGGTCACCGTTACAAAGTGGACCCAGGAGAACGCAGCTTATCTCTATCTGATTGAAGAGATACAATCTGTACCTGCTACGGCTCACGGCTATCACTTCCCTTATTTATTTAGCCTATCTGTCTATCTGTCTGTCTGTCTGTCTGTCTGTCTGTCTGTCTGTGTCTGTCTGTGTCTGTCTGTGTCTGTCTGTGTCTGTCTGTCTGTGTCTGTCTGTCTATCTATCTATCTATCTATCTATCTATTTATTACAAAACACAATCAAGTAAAGATACAACAGGCACACAGGCACAGCCCGTTTGTTTCACTACTTCAATTTCTCAGTCGTACAGTAAATAATTCTGTAGCTTTTTTTTTTTTTTTTTTTTTTTTTTTTTTTGAGGATGAAGCCCACATAGGTCTGAGACCTGTGCGTGGGTAATGAGTTGGATGATGGTGATTTATGAGTTGGACCTACAGTTTTAGGTGGGTTCCGAACCACCGGGTTGAAGCAATAGCGGCCCTAAGCCTTGTTTCACACATACCTGACAGTCAGGTAACCGGTGTCGTTCACCCTGCTAATTTCATTGTATCAAATGATTTAAAAACAGGGTAAGTGTGAAGCTCACCATAAGATTCAATTCAAATTATTTTGGTTTATGTTTTAAGAAATATATTGTTGAGTCCCTCAGGATGGTATATGGCTGAACGATTCTGGAATGATATTTAGTCCAGTCAAATTAGACAAAAATATGCCTTTCGAGAGAAAAAATTGATAGAGGAATGGTTTTTCGGCAAACACTTTCTAACCTTGGGTAATTACATGCTATAAAAGGGAAGTGATAGCCGTGAGCCTTAGCAGGTATCAGACAGAGATAAGCTGCGTTCTCCTGGGCTCTCTTTGTAAGGGTGACCGATTGGATTGGTCAGCAAAAGACACTGTTCTCCGCTGTAAAGTCACTTCCTGGTGGTTCGGAACCCACCTAAAACTGTAGCTCCAACTCATCAATCGCCATCATCCAACTCATCACCCACGCACAGGTCTCAGAACTATGTGTGCTTCTTCCTAAAAAAGTCCCCAAAGGTGGGAAGTGAGTTTGTTGAGGGGGGGTGGGTGGAAATGTACAATCTTTCAGTTTATTGCTTATAAGTCAGTAACAACAACTCAAATCGATTTCTTCGTTATCAAAGTTAACGCTGACAAAATTCTCTACAAAAATGATGTTAAGTATTTTTTTGTAGAACTAACCGCAAGCGCGTTACGGGCTTCCCAAATTAAGGGGTTGTATAGTATATCGCATTTTGGCACAGAAAGAGTGTTATTTCAGAGCTATTCCGCCTTTAATCTTATTTATTATAGCTTAATTCAAAGTTTAGGAAGTTGAACAATCAAATAAGGTTTTTTCATCATTAAATAGCGTGTGAGGTGATGGTGGGGGGTACCCTTTATAAGCTTCTTTTAATGGACGATTTATTTTAATAAATTGACCAAATTCACACTTTAACACTTCCTTTTCCATACAGAGTCCCTCCTTGTCAAACCATTAATTTGTCAATATTAGAAGGAAGGGGTAGAAGAGGCGGTTATTATGACCCCCGCCTAAACTATTGGATTATGCATTGCACCCTATCGAGTGATGGCTCATTCTAGTCAGCTCATCAAGGCAGACAAGTTTAATGTATTGCATGTGGAATTATAACTATTTGAAATATCACATGGAAGGACATTTGTCATGTAAACCCCTATACTTGGAAAAACACGACTTTGAACATCTAAGCTACTCTAACTCGATCAATTCAGAAGATAAATTTTCAAAATTGGTATGTAATCATAGTGGATAACTTCTTCAAGTCTTTTATCTACGACCATGTCATAATGTATACATTACAGTTTCACTATTGATGCCAAAACAGCTGTCTTTTCGAAATGCTTTTTGAAACCCGTTGCATAAAGAGCTCATTATAGTACAGGTTCTACATTATAGCACGGGTTCTGGACCAAACAGAAGCATTTTTGATGGAATCAATATCGTAAGTCAATATTGTGAAACTATCAGCTGATTTGATCAAACTGCTACACCAGCTGCTTTAACCTAACAATCTACTATAACTTCTCGTATTTGAGATGAGAGGTTAGGTATCTTCGACAGTCACAGGTAAAATGAAATTGTTTTAATTAAATGTATGCTAGTGGTCGTAGATAAAATAGTGTATGCAACGATTTTATTTGGCCATTAAAGCACTCGTGAGATATTTATAACACTCGCATTCGCTCGTGTTATAACTTACATCTAACTCGTGCCTTAATAAGGGTCAAAATAAAATCGTTGCATAAACTACTATTAATACGTTTCAAACGAGCTGTAAAATTTGCCATGTTAACCTCTATACTTGGAAGAACACGATTTTTGAACATTAAGCTATACAAACTCGATCAATTCAGAAGATAAATTTGCAATATTGGCATCATAGTAGATAACTAAAAGTCTTATAATTTTTTCTCCATTGAAGATTTTCCGGTTGCTTCCATTGAAAATTTATTAATAAATAATAATGAACAATAAAATGAAATGGCTTTCCCTAAAGTGATTTGCTGAAACAGCAATGTGATTATGATAATAACAATAAGCGTATGGCTTTTAATGGTGGGGAGACCCCTACGGGTTGTTCCACCTCGCCGTTTGTGCCATGTTACGGGGAACATGGTGGACCTACTAATTTAGGTGGGTTCCGAACCACCGGGTAAGTGATAATAAAGCTTGTAACATCAAGTCATTGAAGCACGGTCACCCATCCAAGCGCAGTCTGTGATTATGATGAGTATATAGAATAGATGTTTAGTTTTGATACGTTTTAAACGAGCTGTACTACCACATATGAATATACTGTAGTTGATATACGACTCCCATCCTATGATTGATGATTGTTTAACCCAGCAGTCGTTGCCAGCTTGTTGCTAAATCAATCACACAGCACGACACTGCAACCCTTTCCAAGCAACGCATAGCACCTGTTATGTGTGCATTTATGAACGTGTCTACTGCATTGTACTTGAGTCAAGCTGTTGCACGCTTATTGCAACAACTCTACTGTGTAACATGGGCTCATGTGGACAAGGTCTGACTACTTGGATATCAGCGTGGACTGTTCCAACAATGTGTTGATGAAAAAATAATAGCGTCAATTTATCTGTGAAAGCTGGGTCTGTACAATGGAAAAACCATGTAGCCAGAACCTTACTTTAGTGACAAACAAAATAACTTTATTTCCAAATACAAGTTTAAAAAATAATACAATAATTTAGGGTTAACTCTAAGTATAACTCAATGGAAAAAGATGATGAAAAAATACTAGAAAAGTAGAATAACAGCATCAATTTATCTGTGAAAGCTGGGTCTGTGCAATGGAACCATGTAGTCAGAACTTTACTTAGACAATTCAAATCACTTCATTTCCAAATACAAGTTAAAAAAAAATAATACAATAATTTAGAGTTAACCCCAAGTATATTATATTGAGCTAAAATATGCAAAGAAATAGAAAAATTTCTGTCCACGCACAGGAGTTCAGACAATTTGGATTTTTTAACTGAAAATTTGTAAAGAAAGCAGTGGGCTGTGCTTTTTGTATGTTTTACTTGATTATGTTTTTGTAATAAATGAAGAAATAAATAAATAATCTCTAATAATACTAAAATTATTTAAATTTAGAGAGAAATACATGACCACCATCATATACAGTGATGTTTTGAATTTCTCTCTAAATTTAAAAAATGTTAGTATTATTACTAACGTTAGTATTATCACCACCACGGTCGTGATGATGATGATGATGAACACTCATGAGTGTTTGATGATGATGATTAGGATTAGGATGAATATGATGATGATGATGATGATAATGATGTGATGATGATGATAATGATGATGATGATGATAATGACGATAATGATGTGATGATGATGATGATGATGATGATGATGAACACTCTAGAGTGCTTTCACAGAGGGTCCAATATTTGTAATTGAAAATTAATAATTTGAAATAAAATTTCATCTCATATTGTTTACAACCCGGATGAAGGAGGTTTGTCACAAAGACAAAAGGTTCATCTCTAATTTTAGACGAGATATTGGAAAATAAAAATTGACATTTGTTCTGCAAATTGTGTATAAAAAACGGGGAAACCCAATTTATTACTTTTTCCTGTTGGCCCATACTCTCAATGATCTACTAAATTTAGATGCACTCAAAAAGATTAACTAATCAATTAATGGGAAATCAATGTGTCACTGAATATTGTTAGGATTCAAAGCGATTAAATTCCATGTTATCTACAGTGGGAAACAACGTCATATAACATTCATCTTATAAAAGTTTTATGGTTTATTTTATATGCTTTTTTAAGAGAGTATAGTAGAGAATATTATTATCATGTTTCCGTTGATGTGACGGGTTGGCAATCGTTCCGTTTATGAGCATTATTGATAAAAAATGAAACGTTTTCATGAAAGTTTGCTAATTTTTTGCTGTAACAAAAACCAATGGCTACTAATAATTCTATACTGTCCCGGCTGACTAAAACAAGTCACGTCAGAGGCTCTGAACTTATTCAGGTGCGACCTGATAACTCTGACACCAGACCTGAGCCAGCCAGATCACACGATATTTTTATTAAGCTGTAATAAATAAAGATGTAAAAAAATGTGTGAAAACTAACATATATTATTACACATTACAAAAAGCTATTGAACATTTTTCTTATTGAAAATTTACAGTAATTTCTTCGGGAATTTTTTTTTTCTGAAGGATGAAGTCCACATAGGTCTGAGGACCTGTGCGTGGGTAATGAGTTGGATGATGGTGATTGATGAGTTGGGCCTACAGTTTTAGGTGGGTTCCGAACCACCGGGAAGTGATTTTACAGCAGAGAACGTGTCTTTTTTGGTGGCCAATCTTATCGGTCACCGTTACAAACAGGACCAACGAGAACGCAGCTTAATAAAAAATGTCTAACAAATTAAAAATTGTATTATAAGATAGAAATTGCAGAGGCATGATAAATTAAAGAATAACAGACTGACACAATGACTGCAATGTCTAGATGTCAGATGTCTGCAGAAATAAAATAGATCAACACATAGTACAACAGAAGTGCAATTTTTTTTGGGAGGATGAAGCCCACATAGGCCTGAGACCTGTGCGTGGGTGATGAGTTGGATGATTGTGATTGATGAGCTGGACCTACAGTTTTAGGTGGGTTCCGAACTCCCGGGAAGTGATTTTACAGCAAAGAACAGTGTCCTTTCTGCTGGCCAATCTAATCGGTCACCCTTACAAAGATGGCCCAGGAGAACGCAGCTTATCTCTACCTGATTGAACAGATACCTGGTAATGAGTTGGATGATGGTGATTGATAAGCTGGACCTACAGATTTAGGTGGGTTCCGAACCAAACCTAAAACATGTTTGTAACGTTTTTTCGATGTTGTACATCTATACTAGTAGTTGTGTGAACAGCAGACCTCACTCCCAAGAATAAGGGTGCTTGCACAGAGGAACATACTAGATGTACTTCACTATGATAATCACCATCGCAAAATTAAACACAATTATCAGACCTAACACTTTATTAAATTCGCGATGTCTACTTCATGTCTGTTTTTCACAATAGGTCACTCAGTATCACATCAACAAGGCTGTGTTTTCCGTTTGCGAGACAGCTGATTGTTCAAATTGGTTTTCAGATGTCTGATGAATGAGTTTATAAAACAATATGAATTAAATTTGTATAATATCATTTACTTAGTGATCACTTGTGATTCCAATTCTAGCTGGCCCGACGCGCGTTGCTGCGTTCTCATAAAAAATTCTTGATTTTATTATTTGCCACCTCCCACTGAGGTTACATTTCAAATTTCAACCTTCTAGGACTATTAGGGAAGAAGTTACTCCTAGGGCTCTTCCAGCTGATCAGAGAGGCCTCCTTCGTTGTTTTCTTACACAGTAAGACCTTACTCACCACCTCTCAATGAACATTTCAAATTTAAACCTCCCATGACTATTAGGGTAGAAGCTAGGTTTTTAATTTTATTATTCGTCACCTCCCGCTGAGGCTGCATTTCAAATTTCTAGCTGCATTGGTTAACAATAATGTCATCAACCCGGCATAATTACATTTCGTCATATGTTTGCTACATACTGCAAGGCTCCGACTGCACGGTAGCCTACATGCAAAGTCTTTGAGTTCCAGACAGCGTAAATAACGCCGCTAAGGGACCTGCCATATGATTAAAAACTGTTGACTTCTATCAGCTGTTCCTTTAAGCTGTTTGGCTGGCAAGTTCTGTAGGTTAGGTCTGTAAAATGGATTAATTAATAATAATTATTAGCCCCCCTATTAAAATTTATGGTCAGAAACCATCCCCAATATCACATCTACAACTGAGTTTGTTTTCCTTCTGCGACAGCTAACCTAAGTTCACCAAACTTCTTCTGTAAGCTCTTCTCTCTTTCCATTTGTCGATTAACATAAACATACATAACATAAACATTTGTCATTAACATAAATATTATTGTCATATTCACACAACATATTACCAAAGATTCATGCCGATCTGTCAAGTAGTTTTGAAGTCTATAGGGAACATACATACATACATACATACATACATACATACAGACAGACATTCATTTTTATATAAATAGATATTAATTAAATTTGTATAATATCATTTACTTAGTGATCACTTGTTATTATAATTAATTCCAATATAAGAAATTATTTGTTTCTCCCAAATAAATATGTTATTCTTATGAATGATAACTTTATTCATATGAATGAGGCTCAACCAGATGAATGAGGGGGCCCGAGGGCTATCAATGAATCTGATTCCAATTGCATATGATGGAGAAGCTCATTTTAAAAATCATATATTCCTATAGAAGGCCTAAGAGCCTTACTTTTTCCTTTTAAATCCAAGCAAATTTCAAAAACATTGCACGTACATCGCTCGCCATTCCTTAAAAAAAGATCCATGCAATATTTTATTGAATTTTGTCCACGCATTCAGCCGTAAATACGTTACAAACAGACAAATGCAAAACGGTCGACCTGAAACAGAGACCTCTCTTCGTTCGGTCAAAAATTCCCGGTACTCATGACCTGCGATTGGTTACACCACTCTGCAATTACGATTGTAAATACAGTTCCCAGTCCGAAACCCTACAAGGAAGTTATCGAGCTAATATTTCCAGTTATTCTGGCGAATGTTAAAATATACCGTAGGCTATATCTCGAACAACTAACGAAGACGTCCATCCAACACACATTGAAAGCTCTAATCAACAGTAGAAAAGTCATTAACAGCATTAACAGTGAGCAATGAACTTTAAAACCACTAATTGGACCCGGAGAAGAAAAAACGCGACCAACAGAAGAATGGAAAATAATGTGGACGCTGTGAGAAACGCTAGAAAGCTAAAAACAAACCTTGGAATGATTTTAAGGAGTAGATAAAACTAACGTTCTAACTAAGGAAAAAACTAACGTTCCAGACTTTAAGGGGGATTTGGTAATGATTGACATTCTCTATATAAAGAAAGTGCAGTAGAGATCTGATTATCCGAAAAATGATTATTATTGTTTTTAATTGATGTTTTATAATAATTATTATTGCTTTTAATTGATGTTTTATAATAATTATTATTGCTTTTAATTGATGTTTTATAATAATTATTATTAAGGCTGTGCGCAGGGTTTTTGGTCATAATTTTTCTCAAAGTTTCTTGTATTGGATGTTATTAGGGCTTTGAAATTCAATTTATTGCTGTGAGAAAAAGTTTTTTCTTCAATTATTTTGTGGAATATGGGGGTTCAAAGTTGAATTTTTTGGTTTTTGGGGGCAATTGATCTCACCTATGAGTGATTTCAATATTTTGATAAATTTTCCATAACTAAAAGACTATTATCCAGTCGAAATAACGGAAACAGCTAACGAATTAAGGCTGTGCGTACGGTTTTGTACATATTTTTTTCGAAGTTTCTTGTATTGGATGTTATTAGGGCTTTGAAATGTTATCTATTGCTGTGAGGAAAAAGTTTTCTTGTGATTTTGTGGAATATTGGGGTTCAAAGTTGATTTTTTGTTTTTTGTTTTTCGGGGCAATTGACCTCACCTGAGTGATTTTAAAGTTATGATAAATTTTTCACAACTAACACACTTTGAGGAATAAAATGACAATATTTTTTATTACAATCTAACAAATAGTATTTCAAAATAATTTTTTTAAATAATTTATTATTCATTTAAAAAAAAGTGTATTTTGAAAAAACTAATTGCTTGAATGGAGCAAAAAATATGTCATTTTATTTCTCAAGGTGTCTTAGTTACACAAAATGTATCAAAAGTTTAAAATCACTCGTAGCTGAGATCAATTGCCCCCCCAAAACAGAAAGTTTTCAACTTTGAACCCCCACATTTCACAAAATAATTTATGAAAACCCCGTTTTCTCACAGCAATAGATAACATTTCAAAGCCCTAATAACATTTAATACAAGAAACTTAAAAAAAATATGAACAAAACAAGTTAGTTTTTTAAGTGACTGACAATTGAATAAACTGAAAAATATACATAAACAGAATTTATTAATTTCGAATTCCTTTAATTGCTATTAGTTTATACTGGAGACTTCCGCAATGGCGGATATTGACAACAGTATTTAATAGCTGATGGAAATCGATGAATGCTACTGTACAAAAATATCAGTCACCACCGGGAATCGAACCACGGACCTCTCAATTGCCGGTTGAGCGCCTTAACCACTAGACCATTTTACTCTCTCTTTTCTCTCCTATTCTTCTCTTTTTTCTTCTACATCGTCTTCTCTTTTTTCTTCTACATCGTCTTCTCTTTTTTCTTCTACATCGTCTTCTCTTTCCCTTTCTCTTCATCTTTCTTTTCATTCTTCTCCCCAACTCCTTCAATCCCTTTTACTCTTTAGCGTTAGAGTTTCGTCGGCAGTTAACAGTAATTAGTTTATTATATGTGTTATTAAATCGTTTTCTCTCAACTACCTACACATTCGGTTGCTGTACAAGTACTTGTCAATAAATCATTCCATAAATGTGTGAATTACCACTTATTATTTATGTAATGCACTTATAATGATGGCATATTAATCGTAAACAAGCATGCAATTGAATACAAGTACTTTTCAAGAAGTACACTCAACTGAAAAGTATTGGTGTGTCTGCTTGTAAATTCGAGCATTATTTATCAATGAAATTATTTTTTTTTTTAAATTTAGGCATAGGCATATTTCCTCAATTACAGATAATTTAACTTACTAAATTTTGGAGCAAGTAAAACAAAACAAAACTAAAATCCAAACAAATAATGTTAATAGAAGAAAGAAGATTGAATAAATATACGAATAAGCATAAATAATTGTGATAATACTATACTAGTAAATTTAAAACTTCTTATTCGTGTGATACTATTTCGCATTGGTGTAATGCTTCCTCAGACACGGTTGGAGGTCTGAACCAGTTGAATCAGTAGACCTCAACCGTGTCTGACGAAGCTTTACACTAATGCGAAATAGCTATCACACAAATAAGTAAGTGATAAATTCATCAGTAAAGAATTATCAACAATACTATTTATATCTAAGCAACAAGTGAAAAAGTAATAGTGTTCTACATCATATAAAGTGGAAAATTAAAAATGTGGCAAACTTAGACAGAAATGAATTCAGAACTATTAATTATTGGTTCGGAATCCACCTGAAATATTAGTTACACAATGCATCCCATAATTTAAACCAACAAAATTTGACAGAAATGAATTTGGACCCATAAATTTATGGTTTGGAATCCACCTAAACACACAATGTGTCCCATAATTTAAACTAACAGTGTGGAAACTGTATTAGTTTCTGCCATCTCCAACAATCAAACTGACAGCTCTGCACAAAATTAATAATAATTCTTAATAAAAATTATTGAAACCCAGCTATAGGAAAGACAACAAATGAAACATTGACAAAACGAGTCTCCATTCACACAAATTTCTCTTTAATTACATAAAAAACTGTATTATATTCTCAATAAGACTTATTGAAAACAATTAATCCAGCAATAAAGAAAGATAGCAAATAAGACGTTAACAAAACGAGTCCACATTCAAACAAAATGTTCCTTTAATTACATAAAACTGTAATTTATTTATTGATTTAAAATTTTGATAAATTGTCAGTTTCTTGAAAATCAACTTTAACTTTATTCTCAATGAAACTGATTGAAAACAATTAATCCAGCAATAAAAAAGGACAACAAATAGGTCGTTAACAAACGAGTCCGCATTCGAACAAAAGTTTTCCTTCAATTCCATAAAAATGTAATTTATTCTCAATAAAAATGATTAAAAACAATTAATCCAGCAATAAAAAATAACAACAAATAGGACGTAAACAAGACGAGTCCGTATTAAAAAAAATGAAACTGTGCTTTATTCTCAATAAAACTGACTGAAATCAATTCATACAGTAATAAAAAAGGACAACAAATAGGGCATAACCAAAATTATCCTATAATAACATAAAACTGTTCTTAAAAACAGTAAAACATAAACAGTATTAACATAAAACTGATTGAAAACCTATTCATCTAGCAGTGAAGAAATAAAAATGAAACGGTTAGCAAAACAAGTTTCCATCTGAACGGATTTCGGCTGCAATTACATGCAATTGTAGAAAATAAGTAGACTAAAACGAGCAACGAGACTCTGCATAACAGCAGCACTTGGGATATAGAAGCATCAAGGCCTTTTTCGGTCCCCATCGCCTCTCTAAAAAGCTGAATTATTTCGTAGCAAGGCCGTATTCAACCAACTAATGGCCAAGTGAAGCCGATAGGCATGGCTAATACACACAAAGCTGAGCGAAGCAAAACTAAACCATTTCATGCCATGTCTATGGTGCAGTATTTGGGAATGCAATGATTAGAAGATGAAGGCTATTCAAATCGCTGGTCCAAGTATAGATATAGAGGTATTCCGAGTGAGGTAAAAGTTTCTAAAAAAGCCGATCCTTGAAGGTACATAACCACTTCCGAGAAAATATGGAATTTTTCAGTGCGAAAACTTTCCTAGAACACCTAAATCATTAGGCCATTTTATTACAATAATGTATAAAGGTGTTTTTTTCCTTAGAAATTGAATTGAATAATGAAACGCATAACTACGCATAACTAAACTTATTCTTCATTATTCAATTCAATTTCCAAGGAAAAAAACACCTTTATACATTATTGTAATAAAATGTTTTCACCCAATCCGTAATTCTCAATAGAAAACCTATTGAAAAGCTTTGTAAAGCCAAATGAGTTTATGGACATATGCAATGGAGGTGAGCAGGTTCAAAGGGGCAGTGTGATCTAAAAAAAGTGTTAAGGTAGTTCACAGCGAGCATTTTAGGCTTCATTGGTTGAGGGTTGAGGGGCAGTGAATTGCCTTCACCCCTTCTGCCAACATGTATATTGCAAGTGTAGATACATACACAAAAGAAAATCTTCAACTAATAACAAGAACAGTTATTGCAGAGTAAATCAATCAACTCAATAAATCAACACAATATCTGTGATGTTTTCCATGACGAAATACTTGATGAACAACGTAATATAAAAACTGACACTGTATTTCTACTTAAATTATGATTTTTACTCACTTATACTGAAGGGATGCATTTCACTTCTAAAGAGAAGAGGGCTGATGAAGCTTCCCTCCGTATCTCCTGTACGAATCATCATTTAAATAGAAATACAGTGTCAGTTTTAATATTAGATTGCAATAATTTCTTCTGTAGTTTCCATCGATGTTGATGTTTATAAACTTGAAATTAACGTAACTTACTTCTGTGAGTAGTATCGGACGCGTTTCAAGACCTCGGTCCCATCCTCAGCGAACAGAGAATACATACTCTGTTGTATTACAACATTATGAATTATCTGTTCGCTGAGGATGGACTCAGGTCCTAAAACGCGTCCGATACTATTCGTAACAGTAAGTTATGTTGCTAATTGCAATTTTATAAACATTGACATCAATAATTCAATAACTTTCATGATTTTTTACACAGATTCAATAACTTTAAGAAAGGAGAAATTGACATCAATAACTCACGACTTTTACATAGATTCAATTCTAATTGCAAGTTCATAAACATTGACATCAATAATTCAATAACTTTCATGATTTTTTACATAGATTCAATAACTTTAACAAAAGATAAATTGACATCAATAATTCAATAACTTCCATAGTTTTTACATAGCTTCAATTCGTCAGGAAATAAAGACAACATTCTTTTTATTGAGATTGAGAGTAAATTAGTAATTGTTCCGCTTTTTGATAACATCCTAAATCCAGTTCTATGCAGTACCAACACGGATTAATAGTACGTAGTAAGTACACATACTCTAATAACAACATTACTGTAAATGATTGTGATAGCCGCGAGCCGTAGCAAGTATCTGTTCAATCAGAGATGCGTTCTCCAGGGTCCTGTTTGTAACGGTGACCGATTAGACAGCAAAAAATACACTGTTCTCTGCTGTAAAATCACTTCCCGGTGGTTCGGAACCCACCTAAAACTGTAGGTTCAACTCATCAATCACCATCATCCAACTCATTACCCACGCACAGGTCTCAGACCTATGTAGGCTTCATCCTCCAAAAAAATACGATTGAGCAAACACCGTGGATCTTTTCTTTGGGAAATAGACAAAATCTTCTTATTGAGAGTGAATTAGTAACAGTTCCGCTATACAAATAACATCCTCGAACCAGATCTACACTGTAGTACACTATTAATAACAATACAGTAAATAACAGTTGAAAACGTTATTGAATAAAAACCGTAAGAGAAAAATCATTTGGGGTGAATTAACATAAGTAGCCGATATCAGAGAAGCAGTTCTAAAAGGAATCGTGCTATTAGTATTAATTAAACGAGATATTAATGCTGGGTCACCGTTGACGAGAAGGGGAAGTTTGGAGAGACAAGAATTAGAAGAAAATCGATAAGGGGAAGTTTTGAATAAATATAAAGACGGCGGATTAGGCAAGAAAGGGGAGAGACGGACTAATGAGGGAGAATGAGAGGGAATAAGTAAGAGATAGAGAGAGTGTGTGTGAGAGAGAGAGAGAGAGAGAGAGGGGAGAGAGAGTGATATGATCAAACAAGACCGAATCTTGAAAAGAAGGCGAAGAACAAAAAACAAATAGAACAAGACTAAAAGCGTATCACACTCCAAAACCTTCCCGGAAAGTTTTTCTCGCCGTTTCGTAAATCTATCCGCTTTTATTTCTTGGTCGAATGCTTCCTCTCTTTCATCTGTTCCTTTTTATCCTACTTCTACATCTTTTCTTTAGAGACGGTTCTGCCTTGTGCACAAATAATAGAACAAAACAAAACAAATACCCGCTGCATGCTAAATATTGCAGTACAACAGTAGTTGAAGTTATAGCTTCAACGATGCATATAAATACGCGTATAAAACGAAAGCTCTCAATTCACAGACCAACGGATTCTAAAGGCAAATCCTTTTGTTTCAGGAAAGGGTTAAGGAGGAGGTGGTGGTGGTGAATGATGATGAGGAGGAGAAGAAGGAGGAGGAGGAAGAGGATGAGAAGAACGAGAGAATGAGAAGAACGAGAGGATGAGAAGAAGGTGGTGGTGAACGGTAGGAGGGAAAGGAAATGATGATAGGAAGGAAAGGAAATGATAATAGGAAGGGAAAGCTCTATCAGCACTCGAAAACCGACAAATAATGAGGAAAATTCTAGTCTCAATTCCAATTAATCATTAAATTCCTCTTGGTCTTTTATTGCTGTATTTATTAAACAATATTTATTTAAACTGTACATATTTTATTGTAATGTCACTAGATGTGTATTTTCTTCTTTCATTTGTTTGGGTCTGCAGCAGCTCCTCCATGCCTACAGGGATGTTTTCCCTTGCATGAGAGTATTTATTGTCAACAGCATGCATCTAATATGTTATTAGTGATTCTATATTGTTTTGGCACTTGATTAGCATTAGTGATATGTTAATATGTTAATTAGTATTAGTACTCTTGAATTAAGTGTCATTGATCATTTTTTGTAAGCATTGTTTTTGGCAATAAAATAATTATTATTATTATTATTATTATTGTAAACAAAAAATATCTATGTATGGTGTTATTATTTCGTACATGCAGTATATAGTTTTAATTATAGTGCAGTAGAGGAGAATATGGGGCTTCTACTCCAGATGTAGGTATAAGTAGGTGTAGGGTGTAGGTACCTAAACAATTTAGGTATAAACCTACATTAGACATATTATTAATTTATTTTTTAAAGCAATTAATATCAATATTAATAGATTAAATTATAGATTATTTACTTTATTCATGTAGATTACAAAATGCACAGTACTATAATTATTCTAAGATTTTCTTTTAGATAAACTAGAGAATTATTCAACGAAATGAATATGAAATGTAATTTGATAACGATAATATGATTGTGATGTATCTACATGAAACGGCGAAGTTTGAACACATAAATGTCCATTCTTGGTAGAGGATATTCATCAACACTTGACCGTTAAACTAAAAACGGTACGAAAGTTAAAAACTAAAATAAGATGAATAAGTTATTAATACTGAGATACATAGAGCTGGAAATGGAACAAAACAAAACATTGTGTTTATAAAGATTTATCGTGTTTTGATGCAATTTTATTCAATTCCAAACCTAACTGAACAGTTTCCGTTATTGAAGATTGGTCAAGCTTTCTCAAAGAAAACAATAAATTGGACGCTGTTATTGTGATAGCCGAGTGCCGTAGCAGGTATCTGTTCAATCAGAGATAAGCTACGAAACTCCTGGGCGCTCTTTGTAAGGGTGGCCGATTGGATTGGCCAGCAAAACGACTCTGTTCTATGCTGTAAAATCACTCCCAGGTGGTTCGGAACCCACCTTAAACTGAAGGTCCAACTCATCAATCACCATCATCCAATTCATTACCCACGCACAGGTCTCAGACCTATGTGGGCTTCATCCTCCCAGAAAAAAGTTATTGGGAAATTATGAATAATAGAATGAATCACATTTGCAGAATGTGAGTCATCCTTTTTTTTTTAAATAAATAAATTGTGAGTGTTATTAATTTATATTTAATATTTATCAATAGTTTTTATTCTTGACGATGTCCAAATGAGTCTGAGACTTGCAAGTCGGTAATGAGAAGGATGACAACGGAAACCAGGCTGAACAACGGAATAAAACGCAAGACCGCAAGAGTATCATTCAGTCAGTCTTATCAAAGAGAAGTGATGTAATCTAACCGATTAAACCACAGCGGCTGCCTTATTGATAGGATAACTTAAATGTAGTTAGTTAATCAACGATTATTCATGATTACTGAAAACATTACCAACTGAAGAACAATAGAATTTTTGCTGTGGGATATAGAATGTTATTCAATTCAAGGTGGCTAGTCACCCTTCTAATGAATCTGTCAAAAATCAATCTAATAATATTAATTTATTAACAATCTACATAATATCTGATAAACACTAATAATCGTGAATGCTGTTCCATATCAGCGAAGTGATAGCCGCGAGCCGTAGCAGGTATCTGTTCAATCAGATAGATAAGCTGCGTTCTCGTAGGTCCTGTTTGAAACGGTGACCGATAAGATTGGCCATCAAAAAAGACACGTTCTCTGCTGTAAAATCACTTCCCGGTGGTTCGGAACCCACCTAAAACTGTAGGTCCAACTCATAAATCACCATCATCCAACTCATTACCCACGCACAGGTCTCAGACCTATGTGGGCTTCATCCTCTAAAAAAAAAAAAAAAAAAAAATATCGGTGAACAACGATTTTAATTTGAATTCA
This sequence comes from Conomelus anceps, assembly GCA_948455865.1. NCBI lineage: Eukaryota > Metazoa > Arthropoda > Insecta > Hemiptera > Delphacidae > Conomelus > Conomelus anceps. The sequence continues at coordinate 50,879,896 of OX418224.1, forward strand.
GTTCACTATTTTGAGTTTACCCTCTCCACTACACAGGGTCACATTGGTGAATGTGTCTACGATCTGGCACACGTCTGATTTACTTCCTGTGTTTAAGCCATTTGACAGAGGCGTTTGGAAAGTAACATAATTGATCGAAGAGATGAGAAAAAATAATCTACTAGTAGCCGAAATAAGGTAAAAAGTTGTGATGTTGAAGATCCTTCTTGTTACCACTAATATGTAATATAAACTTTAAAAACACTTTTAAGTGGAAATTAACTCACGTTATGGCGTGAAGGCCGTTTCACTCAGTTGTCTAGAGCATCGTCGGACGACCCACAGTATACAATGAGTTAATTTCCACTTGTGTTTTTTTAATTTTATATTAAGGTAAAGAGTACTACAATAGCCTAATAAATTCATATAGCCTAGTTATAATGGCCTTGAATCAAAGATTTTACAGCAGTTGTGGGGGATATCAAAACATAATAAAATGAAGTTAACTACGACCAGAAAAGCAGCGCAACTCCTAATATATTACTGCTGAAAATCCTGACCATAGGGCCACAATCGAAGGCATTCAATATTCAAATACTTGATTTTAATGATGTTTCTTGAATGTTTCAATATTTACTCTCACTCGTATTGAGAAGAAAATAAAACAAAGTCAAAGACATCTAGAGAAATTCATTAATGGAATCGACTTGAATGATTCAATCAATTAAGGGTGTTTTTACAGTAGACATCCAATACTCGATGGTAATCACCTTCACAGCATACCTTCAGCTTCCAGGATAATCAAACACACTCAGTGAATTGGAGTATGACATATTCAAGCAGTGTCTTGCACAGAAAATTTATTCCACAGCTTGTGTTTGATTTTGAGAAGGTGCTTATCCTCGAGTATTGGAAGCTCCACTGTGCAAACACCTTAAGCCAAAAAACAATAGGTACCTGAAAACCTTTGAAACATTGCCCCTGAGGAAAGAAAGGGTCTTGATAAGCTGAAGTATAATTACTAGAAATTATTTCCGTGCCCTCGACAGAGCTAACTTATCTCAATCATGTTAAACTAGGCTTTAAACACCTCATAAACACCATAAGATACCAGATCACTTTAATTTTTCCTAGATGTACTGATCGTATGACACGTTGTGAAAGCAATGCCTAGGCTGGTAACATTTCATTAAATTCTGTCAAAAGCATTTATCTTTCTCCGAGATAACTTCGACATCTGGAATTGGGTGAAAATGGGTGGAAAGTGAGTAAGAGCGATGTTAATGAAAATTCATAAGGTAGAGTTGGTTCAACTGAACAGACAACCACAATGGTGGAGTAGGGTTAGCCAACAAAAACCGTCAACACTTACCGCTATGTTCTGTGAAAATATTGGATCCTTGATGTCTTCCATCCTTGGTAACACGTGGTTTTCTTTGAGTTCTAACTGTTAGAGATCCAACAGAAACGCGTTCTTTATTAGGTTGGTTGCCCATGACTTGGACACATACCACAATCGGCTGGCCCCAGCCACACGCCGATAAAACTTGCTTCTACTCACTCAAACACACACTAAAATCGATGCACACTACATTATTGAAGGCGTAAATCATATCCACACGTAATTTCACACACTACACGACACCTAAAACACTTATAATACAAAATTCAAGTGTTCAACCGTAGTTACAGACGAACCTCTTACTTCTACACCGCCATTTTGACATCTTGACGTCGATTATTTAGTTGATAGTACGATATCCAGGCAGCGACACATTTCGTCTACGATCAGCTGATTATTCCCGCCGATTTATTACTTGTGTTGATCTAAAAGTAAGGTTATGTTTGTTACCAAATCAAAACCTTTGTTCCACAGATAATTTTGATTGTAATTCGTACACATAATCGTTATTACTTGCTAATTTATTTTCGTCATGGCAGAAAAACTAGAAGATCTCAATCTTCCGAACACAATTGTTACTAGATTAATCAAAGACGCTCTACCGGATAATGTGAATGTGTCGAAAGAAGCACGCATGGCTGTAGCCAAGGCTGCATCGGTTTTTGTACTGTATCTGACAAATTCTTCAAATCAAGTGGCTATATCATCTAACCGAAAGACAATCAACGCAAATGATGTTCTTCAGGGCTTGAAAGAAACTGATTTCACTGACTTTGTCCCACCTCTACAAGAAGCACTGGAAGGTTAGTATAAACTCTAAAAAAACATTGTAAACACTAAAAGCAACCCAACATTGCTATGAAATTATTGATTGTGTCCATTGCATATTTGATGACCTTTGTCTAGCTTTGAGACGATTAAGTTTCTCATTTCAAATGGATTTGTGAAGGTCAGTTTTGGCTTCAAAAACAATCGTGTTTACAGTATAGAAATCAGGGGAAAAGGGATTGACCCCTAGTAGGAAGTAAGATCAAAGAGTCTGATCTCAATAGACTTCTAATCTGCAAGAATGTAGAAACCAATCTATCAAACTGGGAACATTTCAGATTATTCAATACACAATTTCACTCCATTCTTTAGAGAACACATTCCCATTTATGTATGCTGAGTGTTGCCGTAGATAATAAAAGTCTATAATAACTGCTCAAGTTTCTGTTTGCAATACTAGAACTCCAAATTTCTTCAGAAAGTGACTACAATGTTTCCTGTTGAACTTTACTAGTAATAATAGGCTAACTTGCATGCCTTCGTTTCAATAGATAGAAAACGTGCTATGGCGTTTTAGATGAAGAAATGGTAATGATGCATTAGATATCGGCCAATCATGTCATAAAAAATTGTCGCAATCCACTTGGTTTAGAACCGATATTATCACAGTTTCAGCAAGTTGAAATTTAACAGCATTTCTATAAGATTTTCAATTAATTACTTTTAGATTTCAATTGTTTCTTACTGGTTCGGTTTTCTCGTAATTCATGTTCATCTCATATATTTCATTGCACCTAATGCATCAATGTGTAACCTTCATCCAAACGTAAGAATCCATGATCAGGATTTTATTAATACTGTATTTGCTCATAAAACGCTCTGTAACTCCAGCATAAATTATACTATAAAATTATCAGTTATCTTCATTTATTAATTAACTTTTACTTGTTTCACAGGATTCAAGAAAAGTCAAAGAGAAAAGAAAGATGCGAGTGCTAAAAAGAAGAAAGACAAAGATGACAAACCTGAAGAAATGGAAGTGGAAGAAAACGCAGCCGAAAATTCCGACGCTGAAACCTGAGTTTTATGAAAATTGAACATTTTCAGTGATGGACTGCTATTATAAAAATTGAATGCACTTTCTCAGGGTCTCAGTGAGTTCTAAATTTGTAAGATAGGGATCAATGTGAGAAGATTCTAGTTTGTACAGTTTCAAATACAGTAATTTTTTACCAATTTGCTGTACGGTATTTCAAATTCCCTATTGTTGAGTCATTGGTAATAGGATATAATTGTTATAGTAATATTATGAGCGAATTAGGATACAATCTGTTTTATAGGAGCGAAATAGATAAATATCATTATGTTAGCCGATGCCATTCTCGTGGCGCGCCACCTATACCTTTTTTTGGTCAAATATTTGGTGATCATCATCGCAAAATAAAACACATGCTGTGGGAATGGTAATGGCAAACGTTTGATTTTGCGATGGTGATTACCCTCGAGTATTAAATGCTTCACTGGGCAAACGCCTTTGGAAATCATAAACCCATAGGAATGTTATATATTACGATGTTGAAGATCCATCTTGTTTCCACTAATATAATAAAAACTAAAAAACAATTTCAAGTGGAAATTATGACTCATGTTATGGCGTGACGGCCGTTTCACTCTGTCGTCAAAAGCATCGTCAGACGACCCACAGTACATTCACAGTGGGAATTATGTTCACAGTAGGAATTATACACTTCAGTGGAAATTATGACTCACAGAGTGTACTGTGGGTCGTCTGACGATGCTCTTGACCAGAGTGAAACGGCCGTCACGCCATAACGTGAGTCATAATTTCCACTTAAAAGTGTTTTTCAAGTTTTTATTATATATTACTGTGAGAAAACTTATTTTCTCATAAATTATTTTGTGAAATATTGACGCTCTAAAGCTGCTCGCACAGTGGAACATCAAATACTAGATGATAATCACAATCGCAAAATCATTCATATGCTGTATAATGGTGTGTGACAGAATACACCAGTGTGAATACCACCACAGCATGCTTTTAATTGGCGATGGTGATTAAACTCATTGGATGCTCCACTGTACAAGCAAGCTTACTTTCTGTAAAGCACATACAGTAGTGGAAGAAGATCTAACGTCTACGCAAATAGAAGCGAGGGTTCATCCAATGAATAAACACAAATCAATTAGAACTCACCCCGCTTCTATGTGCGAAGTCTAATTTAATTTCTATGCTTCACAAAAAGTCACGCAATGGCTGCGTTCCATTTACGCCATGTTAAATCTCGGGCTAAATATGACGTCATCAGATATATAATACTACTGTATTTTCAACATTAAACCTATCGTAACACACACATTTAAAGATTTAAAAATACAGTAATACAATATTCATATGTTGATAAATTTTATTCAATAAACAATGAAGACTTGTGCGATGTCATTTGGGAATAACAATATTTGATTTTTTTATTCAAAAGTAGTAGCCTATTCCCTGCGTCAAGGCATCAATTGGAAAGATTTGTGGTGTTTCCAAACATAATTTTTTACGATTCAGTTGACATTTGACTCTACATAAAATCATTATCCAACTTTAATATTATCTAATTTTATAAACATGCATTTGACAGTCAATTCGGTTTTAATTGATTCGGGCAAGCATTTGACATTTTATTCAACAGAAAAATGTCAGCTATTTTCTGCTAAGAATTTGAATTGTAAATTGCATAGTTTATTAGTGTTATCAACAATAATAGTTTAAAACTGTAACGTTTTTAACAGTTTAATACCTAAGACTGCAAAATTAAATAGCGAAACAATACATTTTAATTATTTCAATTATTCAGTTATCGGAGTCTAATAAACTGTAATAGTTATAAATTGAATAGAGTATTTTTTCAAATATTTTTTTGTAATTGTTGAATGAAGTTAATAAAGAGAAAGAGAAATAAGAGGTAGTTAGAAAAATGATAATGCACTTTTTGCATAGAAATTTTCATGCTCGTGATCTTACAGTTTCAAAATAACTTATTAATTTTTATCTTTAAATACAACAATTGGAAGTAATTTGAGAAAGCAAACTTAAAAAAATCAATTAAACAATCACATTAAACTTTGGTTACCAAATTGTACGATTGTGCCATTTCATTTCATATCTTAGATGAGTGATGTTCAGAGGTGTATAGCTTAGGATAGGGAGGTTTGACAAATTTGTGTTGAAAAAACAGAAAATCAATACCTGAAAGGAAAAGTACAAAATATAATCCTAAAAGAATGGATATATATATAATTGACTAGTTACTAAAGAATACTCTAAGCTGACTTGTTTATGAAATTAATTATTGCATTTTTTAGGTGATTTCAACGAATTGCAGTTTATTTGGATTGAGTCAATTTCTGAATTGACTGCAAGTCGTTGAATTCACCTAAAAAGTTAATATTAACAACGCAGTTCGCCGTGGAACAAGAAATTAAGAATTTCATTATTGAACTAATTACTTTAAAAATTAAAGATATTACATTACTGACTAAAAAAATCAACAATATGTTCTTTGGTTCTGTTGTTGATGTTTTAAATTAATGGAAATTAAACTAATAATATATATATTTAAATTGATAAATAACTTATTAGTTTTAAATTCATAGGAAGTAAACTAATTAAGGGAAGTGATAGCCGCGAGCCGTAGCAGGTTTCTGTTCAATCAGATAGATAAGCTGCGTTCTCGTAGGTCCTGTTCGTAACGGTGACCGATTAGATTGGCCAGCAAAAAAGACACTGTTCTCTGCTGAAAATCACTTCCCGGTGGTTTGGAACCCACCTAAAACTGTAGGTCCAACTCATAAATCACCATCATCCAACTCATTACCCACGCACAGGTCTCAGACCTATGTGGGCTTCATCCTCAAAAAAAAAAAAAAAAATAATTATATTTCAAATAAGGATAATAGATTACATGGCAATGCCAACCATACGCTAATAAAGAGTTTCTTATATTATAAATAAAGAATTATTGAAAAAGTTGTAAGGGAGGGCCGCTTGCGCCCCAACTTCGCTTCCCAGGATTTAAATAAGGGCGACCATATCATATTCAATATTGCCAAAAGTCTACCACAGTTTTGCATGCTATAAAACTATATGAAATTCAACATTCCTTACAAAATTAATAATCAAGGAAACAAATGTATGCATCATCAATGTTTGCATTGAAGGAGCAAGAATTATGAAATCCTTTTCAAGGATAATCGGAAATCCTTTTGAGGCATGTAGGAATAACATCCTTTTTCAAGGATGAGGATGATAAGGCACATGTCAAGCTGAAAGATAAGGTAAGAAGACTATCCTTTCTTAGTAATAATCAATCTTAGGAACTGCAGTAAGTGAATATTATTATTTCATGAAATAAATAATTAATTTTATAAATATTCCATAATAATATGGAATGCAATTGACTCATTTAATCAGCTAAGGAAGATCACAAATCAGCAAAATTATCAATGAGAAGTAAATAGTTATCAATATTAGTAAATAGATTCTAGCAATAAGACCTACGTACTATACTATAATGTGATGGAATATCTCTACTCTCCACTAGGTTTTTTGATTTTCTATGAAATTTCAATTATTCTAAATACCATAAACTAAATAATTGGAAGAAAAATATATAAATAATCGATGACGATTAAAATTTACAAAAAATACACATGGAAAATTGCGCTGCAATAACAATACTAATAGAATAATTTTCAAACAATCGCAATAGTTCAATAATATAAAAGATTTTTTATAGTACACAACAAGCAAATATCTCCAATATTTTTCAAACAATCGCAATAGTTCAATAATATAAAAGATTTTTTATAGTACACAACAAGCAAATATCTCCAATATTTTTCAAACAATCGCAATAGTTCAATAATATAAAAGATTTTTTATAGTACACAACAAGCAAATATCTCCAATATTTTTCAAACAATCGCAATAGTTCAATAATATAAAATATTTTTTATAGTACACAACAAGCAAATATCTCCAATATTTTTCAAACAATCGCAATAGTTCAATAATATAAAAGATTTTTTATAGTACACAACAAGCAAATATCTCCAATATTTTTCAAACAATCGCAATAGTTCAATAATATAAAAGATTTTTTATAGTACACAACAAGCAAATATCTCCAATATTTTTCAAACAATCGCAATAGTTCAATAATATAAAAGATTTTTTATAGTACACAACAAGCAAATATCTCCAATATTTTTCAAACAATCGCAATAGTTCAATAATATAAAAGATTTTTTATAGTACACAACAAGCAAATATTTCCAATATTTTTCAAACAATCGCAATAGTTCAATAATATAAAAGATTTTTTATAGCACACAACAAGCAAATATTTCCCTGAGTGGAAAAATGCTTGTAAACCAATCCCTCAACTTTAAATAGAGCACAAATTGGAGTAGAATTAGTTTTTCGTGCCGATGATGCCCACTTGAGTCTGAGACTTGTACGCGGATGATGATGATAGAGTTATGGATGGATCTATAGGTTTAGGTGGGTGCTGAAACATCAGGTAATTGATATTAAACAGATTACGTCATGTTTTTTTCCCGTCACCCTTCCAAGCACTCGTCACTGAACATCACCGACTCGGACATCACTAAAAACCTGTAGAACCGTATGTTTAATATTGGAACAGAGTCACTCCCAATCGTGCTTCATTTAGATACTAGATTGCTAAGCTAAATTTTTTACAATATTCATCTCTTTCGAAAGACAGTTACGAGTCATTGACAGTAAATTTGCAAAACTTTTCAAAACAGTTTCAACCGTAGTAAAAAACAACGTCATCATGAATATTCATTTTGGTAACCGTCACTTTGCCAAAAGCCATAAACCAACGCAAAGGCTCATAAGCAACAAAAAGCGCATACAAGTGATAGCCGCGAGCCGTAGCAGGTATCTGTTCAATCAGATAGAGATAAGCTGCGTTCTCCTGGGTGCTGTTTGTAACGGTGACCGAATAGATTGGCCAGCAAAAAAGACACTGTTCTCTGCTGTAAAATCACTTCCCGGTGGTTCGGAACCCACCTAAAACTGTAGGTCCAACTCATCAATCACCATCATCCAACTCATTACTCACGCACAGGTCTCAGACCTATGTGGGCTACATCCTCCAAAAATAAAAAAACAGACAAAGGACCTTGCCTTTCTTCTCATCCGCCCAGAGCTAAATCTGCTCATTCTCACAGGGTAAATAGCAAAACTATTAAGATATCGTAACGGTATGCAAAAACTTCTTCATATTTGTACTCTAATTTTCTTGCATAGTTTTGAAGTTTAACGCGTATTTAAAAATGATTACCACTGCTAATTTCAACTAAAAGCAACATAATGCCAATGATAAACAATTTCAACAGCCGATTTAAGAAATAATGTTTTTTTAATTTTAACTTTTCAAGTGAATTCAACGACTTGCAGTCAAATTTTTATTAAAATAAGTAGTATTTCACTTACTCTGTAGGCCAAACGTTTTTGAGTTGTTAAAAGCCATCTTCAAGGCCTTGAAACGGTCAGCCTTGAAACAACTCGAACGTTCGGCCTACAGAAGTAAGTGAAATACTACTTATTTTAATAAAAATTTGACTGCAAGTCGTTGAATTCACTTGAAAAGTTAATATTAACAACGCAGTTCGTCATGGAACAAGAAATCCAGGAGTTTTTCTAATTCTTTTACTGATAATGGTTTCACAGCCAATTTAAGAAAAACATGTCTTTTTGAATTGTACACTATAATTTCGACTGAATTGTTTCAAAATTATATCATATTTTTTGGACTGTGATAGGCTTTGTTTTAAATGAAACCAAAATTAATATTCTTTATCTGTATTTATTTGAGCAGTTCGTTTAACTGACCGCTTGATTCAGTACACCCATGGCTGGTTGCAGAAACGGCAATCAAATTCCCGGAGGTTCGGAACCCGTCTAAAACTGTAGGTACAACTCATCAAATACCATCACCCAACTTATTACTCACGTATAAGTCTCAGACTTCACCCTCCGAAAAATTGTTTTTAAAATGTTGAGCTCTAGCGCAGAATATAACCACACAGCGTTTACAACTTTGATCATCAACGCTAGTTTACATTTGAAATAAACCAATATTATAATTTATGATTTTCTACAACAATGTCAACTTATAACTTAGTTATATAATTCATAACTACAATAATATATTATCATACAGCAACAACTTTTCATATAACATTACAATGATGCCAAATTGAACTTCCGTCAAACGGTCGAATCAGTTTGCGACCTCTATAAAAAACTGACCGGACTTTCCGAAAAGCAAATCTCGAATCAAATTGATCTCGGATCAGGTGATCAGATATATTTTTTAATTGGCTTTTAAGCAACCGACTACCGGAGTTATAATTAACTTTCTTTGTGGTGGCGAAGGTGATATTGTGGAAGATATCCATAACGAATAAATAAGACATGAAGTTGTCACAACCACATTAGTTTATTGAAAATAGTGAGGTACTAGTTTCGGTTGTTACACCATTATCAATCTCAAACAAACTCACGGTTTGTTTGAGATTGATAATGGCATAACAATCGAAACTAGTATGTTTCTATTTTTAATAAATGTTGTTGTGACAATTTAATGTCTTATTATTCATTATGGAGTTATAATTGGTTTCCATCTAACAAGAAAATCAAATTTGACTGTGAATTTTTAAAATCACAAAATCTAAGTTCGATTTTCTACAAAATTGCACGTTTTAACTAAGCTATTCCTCTTGCCATTGATTAAAAATTACTTGTCTTTAAATTTCAACGTTAAAATTTATTAAACTTCAACTTAAATTCACTTACCTAACCTGAAATTTAAATTTGATCGACTGCTAAAAAGTACTTATTTCAAAACACAACCGATTTAAGGCACAATGGCTCGTATCTTCTGTGTGACAGTGGCTCTACAGAGTGGACAGTCTCTCAGGTAAGAAGCACAGTTCACGCAAACACAAAGATGCCCGCACGGAATAAAAACAACTTCATACTGCGAACAAACAGAATATCAGACAAATTATCAAAAAATAGACAGATTTAGAAAAAAATGATTTAAAATTGTTTTAAAACAACTTCATACCGTGAACAAGTAAAATATACAAATAAGCAAAGAAAAAAAACAATAAATAAAATAGGGCTGGACGTAGATAAACATACTTCATGACATAATTCACAATTTGTTTAAAACAACTTCATACCGTGAACAAGTGAAATATCAGATAAATTGGCAAAAAATAGGGATAAATATAGAAAAACATACTTCATGACATAATTCAAAATTGGTTTAAAACACCTTCACACCGTGAACAAACAAAATATCAGACAAATTAGCAGAAACTAAGGATATTAATAGAATAACTTAATTAAAAATTCGTTCAAAACAACTTCATACTGTGAACAAACAAAATACCAGACAAATTAGCAAGAAATAGGGACAGTTATCAAATAATGTACTTCACTTCAAGACATAATCTTAATTAGAATTACAAGTAAAGAACCCCGCAATTACAAATGCAAATAGTATTAAAACTACAGTAACTTGTAAATTGTTCTGCGTCAGACACCTGACTTAATAAACTGATCTTAATGGTGGTAAGGGTTCTACAAGTAAAAATAACGCAACTGTCACACAACCAAGTCGAGAATTGATACAAAAATATAGTTCAATAATGAGATGACTTAAAAATAAATAATAATGAATAAAAATAGCCCAATAAAGAGAAAAAAGAAGTAGAAAAGTCACTGAAGAAGTCATTTTTGGAGTTGAAAATTTCTGACAAAATCTTAATTTAAAATCTTTAAAAATCTAGAAATTTCCTTTTGAAAGATACCGTCCAAACCCCCGGACGGACTTCCAATAGCACGATTTCAATAAGGTCCTTAATAACTGCCCTAGTTTATCTTGGACATAACCTAAAATTTGGATTTTTATTTTAAAATTTGTAAATAAAGCAGGAGTGGGCTATGCTTGTTGTATCTTTACTTGATTGTGTTTTGCGTAATAAATGTGCGACATTTTACTCTAATGTACGAGCATCACAAGACACTGCCCACAACTCTGTCAGTGAACTTAACCAAGGTTATTTTATATGAAGAAATAAATAAATTTATATCTTTACTTGATTATGATTTGTGTAATAAATACTTGACATTTTACTCTATGTACGAGCATCACAAGACACTGCCCACAACTCTGTCAGTTAACTTAATCAAGGTTATTTTATATCAAGAAATAGATAAATTAGAATAAAATTCCGTCACTTACCGCTCCTTCCATGCAGACAACACAACTGCAACTGTCACTGTCAACTGTGCATTCATCATAAGATGGCATTGTAATAGGAGGCGCCGATGGTTCAAAGTTGGCCTGAACTAACTCGGGAGCTGAAGGCACAAACTGATTCACTTGTTTCTCTCTGTACATTGCTAGTGCACTGAGAATTAACTCTTTGTCAGTGCAAGAGACGCCCATCTGAAACCACACATAAGAACAAGGGTTAAAGCTTTCTTCTAAAAATTGGTTCAGTGAGTATTTTTTTTTATTGCTGATGATGCCCACATGAGTCCGAGACTTGTGCGTGGGCAATGAGGTGAATGATTACACATAAATGCCTGACGGTGGAGCGGGATTCGAACCCACGACCACTTAAACGACAGCAAGCTGAAGTTGCGCCGCCCCAACCAACTGCGCTAAGCGGCCCGCCATTGGTATTGGTACAGTCAAAGGATTTTATCTTTGAAATTAGCAGAATTTATGAATGTGATGCTGCAGAATCATACTTGAATTTTATTAACTTTAATAATATTGCCATAGGAAAACTTTTAATAGTAATGTCGTACAATCTGAAGCAGATAACTCTAAAGATCAGTTAATTCTCAAAAAATAAATTAACTCAACTGACAGTTTTCAGTTTTCTAAAGGTAGGTAATTAGTTTACAAAAACCAAATATGATCTTGACTAACAGGAGTTTTCAACATAAAATCTTATCCAAGTACACGATGAAAACATAAAACAATGGAATATTTCACCAGTTATTTGAGGGACTAAGTTAGCAATTGAATTGCCAAACAACAAAAATAAACATACGAAGCAAACTTGAATTAGAAAAAAGTATTAAAATTATTAAAAAAGTAATAATCTTGTAAACATAAACAGGTTCACATGACATGAATTGCAAAGGGACCACCGGAAAAAATGAAACTTGTTCGCTATGGTGAGAGTCATTATTCTAGGTTTATATGTATTTTCTGAAAATGTGAATTTTTATAATAATGAGAATATTATGTGATAATTATTGTAAGCTATTACATAAATGAGAGAAGAAACAATTTTGTAATAAGTTAAAAGTAAGAACTCATAAATTATGATTTATGGATTTATGATTTATAATTTGAATTATAAATATAATGATGAATTATAATTTATTAATTATCGGTTCAAACTGGTCTGACCACTGTCACGTGTTTCACACTTTACAAAACTTGTAAAAGCCGCGAAAAAGACAAACGATTCTGGTCTCAATAAAGTTATGTGCAATTCTGCAAAAGAAACAAAGATTTTTGTTTATGTTTTATTCTGATTATGATGATTATTGTTACATCTTCTTAGGTCCTAAAGTTGAGTTTTCATACTATTGCATTATAACTATAACAATTCTACACCCTAATAAGAGCTCAATAAGCATGTAAATGAGCTAAAATCAGACAAAGCTGAAATATGCGTAAATTGGTTTTCTATCAATATAATAAGTAGTAGAAAAAAATTATCATTACATATTCAAATAGATTCTAAGGTGAATTATGAATTGTGAAATTCATAAGACTGAATTTATAAACATTGACTCTGGGTTGATAAACTGATAAAACATGTAAAATGTACTGACATTTTGACACAGTTTTTGAAAGACTGAATCGATCTCTTCTAAACATAATCATAAGAAAAGGTCCTACACTAGTTCAAATAGATGAGTAAATATAACCTTCAAAACTATGGAATTGTGATGCAAGGCAAAATCGGGTAGAAGAGACAAATCTAATATAGATTCTTGTTACAAAATCTATTTCTATTCAACAATATCTTGCAACATAATTATGTTTCTTCCCATTTATGCAGTGCAGATTCTTCATGTGCTACTTAACTACTCTTATAACTTTTTTTTGGAGGACGAAGCCCACATAGGTCTGAGACTTGTGCGTGGTTAATGAGTTGGATGATGGTGATTGATGAGTTGGACCTACAGTTTTACGTGGGTTCCGAACCATCGGGAAGTGATTTTACAGCAGAGAACAGTGTCTTTTTTGCTGGCCAATCTAATCGGTCACCGTTACAAACAGGACCTACGAGTACGCACCTTATCTCTATCTGATTGAACAGATACCTGCTACGGCTCGCGGCTATCACTTCCCTTAAATTGAATTAAACTAGAAATTAAATATTTTATTCACCAGAATGACTTGTAAATATCATTTAAATCCTCAACGCAACGACAATAATCATTTTATGTTTTGCCAATGGTGGAGTTATGTTATGTTATGTTATGAGGGACGGATTCAAAGATCCAGAAGATTCAAAGATCCTCACACGTCAACCGAAGCTTATTGTGTGTCCCTAGTACGTTAGTTAGGCAAACCAATACCTGTGCCCTTTACAAGATCCAGGAGTTTCTTCCCTATGCTAACGTCCCATTCATCACCTGGTTGCTTAAAGCCAAACAGAGCCATTCTCCTTGCCCCGAGTCTCTCGCAATCCAGTATGATATGCTTGGCAGTCTCTTCAGACTGATTGCAAAGCCTACACATCTGACTTTCATTTCTGAGTCCAATCGTGGTGGAGTTACATCGCAGCGGTTTCAGAAGTTACTGATTTATTTTGTATACATCAATGGAAAAGGTATTTCACTGATCATTAAACTTCATGTAGGTTCAAAGGTAAATTATAACACTTCTTGTATAAAAAATTTGGCTTAAATATGCTACAGTTGAGAAAATCAGTAGGGAAGTGCTAGCCGCGAGCCGTAGCAGGTATCTGTTCAATCAGATAGAGATAAGCTAAGAAACTCCTGGTCCTGTTTGTAACGGTGACCGATTAGATTGGCCAGGAAAAAAGACACTGTTCTCTGCTGTAAAATCACTTCCCGGTGGTTCGGAACCCACCTAAAACTGTAGGTCCAACTCGTCAATCACTATCATCCAACTCATTACCCACGCACAGGTCTCAGACCTATGTGGGCTTCATACTAAAAAAAATAGATAAAGGAACGACTTCTTTTAATAAACTTATGTCAAATCTGAATTAAACAATACAACAGTTTTGACAATTTCAATTAGTTATAATCTTGAACGAAGCAATCTACCTTTTCCAAAGTACACTCATCAAGATGGTCAATGGAGCCAACTGATGATAGAAGAGGAAGACAGTGAATGGCATTGAGCTGCACTAGGCAATGCACTAGAAGAGGATCGAGCATCTGCTGTAGAGATTGCGGACAACGATCCATGAGGCGTTGATATTGCTGTAGCCACAAGTCTTCCGAACAATTTGCCTTTCGAAAAAATAAATCATATAGAAGAAATGGATGAAATATGTCAGAATAATTTTATTATTTGAATAAAACCTATTGAAATTGAAATTAACTCTACTTTTCTTCATAATAACACATAAATTACAAAAAATTCACATAACACTGCAGGTTCCTTACATGCGTATAGCTTGTGAGCAAGGAACGAGTTCTTTTAATAAACTTATATAATTTCTGAGGCCACTCCCGTGTTTCGGAAGACACGATAAGCTGTCGGTCCCGGCTGCCTAAAAAACAGTCGTTAAGGCACGTCAGAGGCCCTGAACTTATTCAGGTGCGACCTGATAACTCTGACACCAGACCTAAGCCATACAGGTCACACGATATTATTATTAGTATCAAGTTTAAATTAAACAGTAAGACAATTTCAACAATTTCTAGTAATTATTATATTGAATAAGAAATGGAAATAGCTAGTGGATCAGAGCAGTCAGACACTACATTTTGATTAAATTGATGTACAAAAATAAATGTTCTTATTATATCCTACAGATTCTGATATAAAGAAACCATAGTTTTCAACATAGTGAGATCGAGACAAGAACCCTAAATTTGAATTATACCACCTAGCACGTCAGCTCAAGCTAGGAAAATTCGTACATATATTGGTATATTTATATTTGATCGACAGTGGCAGAATTAGATTGTAGAAATATAAGTGATTAATCGTTTAAAAAGAACTTTGACACGGACTTCTTTGAAAATTCGATCCATGAGTGTGATCTATATATGTTTTATCTACGACCATGTCATAATGTATACATTACAGTTTCACAATTGATGCCAAAACAGCTGTCTTTTCGAAATGCTTTTTGAAACCCGTTGCATAATGAGCTCATTATAGTACAAGTTCTACTATAATGAGCTCATTATAGTACAAGTTCTACATTATAAAACGGGTTCTGGACCAATCAGAAGCATTTTTGATGGAATCAATATCGTAATTCAATATTGTGAAACAATCAGCTGATTTGATCAAACTGCTACACCAGCTGCTTTAACTTAACAATCTACTATAACTTCTCGTATTTGAGATGAGAGGATAGGTATCTCTGACAGTCACAGGTAAAATGAAATTGTTTTAATTAAATGTATACTAGTGGTCGTAGATAAAATAGTGTATGCAACGATTTTATTTGGCCATTAAGGCACTCGTGAGATATTTATAACACTCGCATTCGCTCGTGTTATAACTTACATCTAACTCGTGCCTTAATAAGGGTCAAAATAAAATCGTTGCATAAACTACTATTAGAGTTCATGTTTTTATTGAATTTTTGACACATCCTCTGTCTAGTATTTTGACCGGATATTCTTGGTACGTAATGATATCTATCTATCTGTACTTGCACAGAATTCTATATTCGACGATAATCACCATTGCAAATTAAAAAATATGCTAAAGACAAATAGGAATAGCATGAACACAACCATTCAACATAATGTGTTTGATTCTTCGATGGTGATTATCTTTTCATTTAGTGGAATAGTGTATGAAAGATTGCAGTAGCGTGAATACCACCATTACACACCATGTGTTTTATTCTACGATTTTCATTATCCTCGACTATTAGTGCGCCACTGTGTAAGCACCCTAGACCTACATAGCAGCTTGCATGAGACTAAACAACTTGACAAAATGGTGGAATTGAAAAAATGGTGGAGTTGACAATGGTGGAATTGAAAAAATGGTGGAATTGAAAAAAAAATGGTGGAATTGAAAAATGGCGGAATTGAAAAAGAATTGTGGAATTTGAGATTAAACAATAAAAATAGTTACCTGACTTTCTTGTATTGCTAGCAACGTATCCAGCAATTGTTGTCTCCTGTGGTCTCTCTGCTCGAGAAGATCCATCAGTATTTCCGACAATTGTAAACGTTTCGAACTAAGCTCGTTCTGCAAATAGAAATAATAAGAAATAATCTTATATGGTTCAGCTTACTTCGAAGCTTATTTTGTAATGAATAATAAGACGAAATTGTCACAACCACATTTATTAAAAATATTGAGAAATAAGTTACAGTTCCTGGATTTCATGTTCCATGACGAACTGCGTTGTTAATATTAACTTTTCATGTGAAATTTAACGACTTGCAGTCAAATATTTGACTGCGCTCGGCCTACAGATTAGTTACGGTTGTTATACCATTATCAATCTCAAAGAAACTAAAACTTCGGAGAATGAAGCCCACATAGGTCTGAGACCTGTGAGTGGGTAATGAATTGGATGATGATGATGATTGATGAGTTGGACTTACCGTTTTAGGTCGGTTCCGAACCATCGGGAAGTGATTTTACAGCAGAGAACAGAGTCTTTTTTGCTGACCAATCCAATTGGCCACCCTTACAAAGAGCGCCCAGGAGCTTATCTCTGATTGAACAGATACCTGCTACGGCACTTGGCTATCACTCCCCAATCTCAAAGAAACTAAAACTAAAGTACACAGTAGCTTAATATACACTAAACATGGAGTGATACTATTGGCTAAGCGAGAAAGAGGCTGATCTTCATCGAAGGTTGTGATTGGCTGACAAGTTACAACTACAAAGAAAGTTATATTCTGTTTGTTCATCAGCATTATTTTGGTTTTATTTTTTATTCATTATTTTATTTCAGTTTATCCGCTTCAAGTTGGAGTTGATTATTGAAATTTGTAATTCAAGTTTATGAGTGTATAATTTAATTCAGTGATTGAAATCAATGTGGCCAATCACAACCTTCAATGGAGGTCAGCCTCTTTCTCGCTTAACCAATAGTATCACTCCATGTTTAGTACATATTAAGCTACTCTGTACTTTAGTTTTAGTTTGTTTGAGATTGATAATGGTATAACAACCGAAACTAGTTGCTCAATATTTTTAATAAATGTGGTTGTGACAATTTCGTCTTATTATTCATTATGGATACCTTCCACAATATCACCTTTACCACTACAAAGAAAATATTATTTTATAATTGACCAATAAAAATGCAGGACGTTGTGGGCTGCAACTTGTGGATTTATTGTTTAATTATATTTGGATCTACAGTGTACATATTTGGACAAAATAGCTTACGCTTTGACACGTATCAGTATTATAAGATTCTTTTTGTTATAATGAGGGGTGCCCACAGGGGGGGGGGGGCTATGACGCAGACTGCATCATTGAAATTCTTAGGGGGGTTCTAAAAAAAAGTTTGGGGGGGGGGAAAGTTGATTGAAACTGTGTTTAACGTGTCGACATTCAAAAATATATTATGAAGTCACCAGATAAAATGTCAATTAATGACAATAGATTTATAATTTTTTATTATTATACTATTGAATATGAATTAGCTAAAATAGTTATGTTTAGGATTTGTGCAGGAAGTTATTAAGCTATTTATTTTTCACCTTTACAAAAAAATGTTACCTATGTAAAGAATTCAGGGCTTAATTTCAGCCAGAGCACACCGGAGTGGAGCTCCGGCTTTCTAAATCAATAATAAAATCATTTATTTCAAACCAGATCTGAACTAGCTTGTTATTTTGTATATTATGTAATTTTATATGTGCATTACTAACCATGCTCAAATGTGTTTAAAATGTACAAATTCAAGTGTAATTTTCAAACATTTTCCGGGGGAGGACCCCCGGACTCCCCGGTAAGTCACAGCTCCGGTATTTCTCAATTTAAAAATTAAGCCCTGAAAGAATCTCAAGAAATATACATACATTTTGTATATTATCGACTGGATTTGAATTTTTTCAATACCTATATAAATCTTCTTTTAGTTTTAGAAATGATACGGGGTGCTTATTTTTTCTGTGGGGTGCCTAATTTATGGGGAGGGGGGCTGGTGTTAAATTTAGGGGGTGCGTCATGAGTCTTGGGGGGGGGGATGGGTACCCCTGTTATAATGAAGTAGCTGGTAGGTCAAAGTATTCAAGACATAAGTAAATATCCATATATTTTCGGGCATATTTGAATTAATGTATCACAAAGCTACCAAGTGAATGTAGGTTAGATTATGATTTAAATATAACTATATACATTCTTCATTATATGTTCGGCCCATCACGAGAGCAAAAATAATGCAATTTGCAATCACAAAAGTTACCTTCAAAGATGACGCAGGGAAGTGATAGCCGAGTGCCATAGCAGGCATCTGTTTAATCAGAGATAAGCTACGAAACTCCTAGGCGCTCGTTGTAAGGGTGACCGATTGGATTGGCCAGCAAAAAATACTCTGCTCTCTGCTGTAAAATCACTTCCCGGTGGTTCGGGACCCACCGAAAACTGTAGGACCAACTCATCAATCACCATCATCCAATTCATTACCCACGCACAGGTCCCAGACCTATGTGGGCTTCATCCTCCGAATAAAAAAATATAATTAGATATTCCTGAATATATCATAAACTTATTGATATTTTATTCATTTATCGAAGTATCTGCAATATTTCGGAACCTTCATATACTGTATTACATATATACCTTTAAATTTTGTTAACAGCACAATTAATTTAATTGTTCTAATCTCTTTATACCTCGTACGCTGTTTGCATAAACTTTTTTTCTCAACAATTTCAACATGTATTTATTTATTGATACAGTCAAAATACAACTTATTTTGTATTACAACTTACTACTTATTACAACTTGTATTTACAACTTATTGTAAAGAAACAACAGGCTTTTAGCCCAAAACTGTCTCTATTACTACATTCTTACAAGACTCCAAATATTTGTAAGCATACTAGCTAGCCATGTACCCGTGCTTTGCATAGGCAAAATTTTAACCCCCTAAAAACACCCCTAAAATTGCGAATTTTGAAAAATCCTTTCTTATTGAACGGTGAAATCCTATAAGGATTGTTCATACGAAATTTCAAGTTCATAGGCCTAGTAGTTTTGGCTCTGCGTTGATGAGTGAGTCAGGGTATCATCCTTTTATAGATAGAGATGTTATGTTTACGTTTATCAACCTTATTTTTTACAGTGCAAGCGTTGATATTTTTGTCTTTGGTTGTGTTAAAATCTTTTCTTAATTATTTTAATCGTCGAATTGAAAAAAAAATCAGAGAAAATATTGAGGCATGATATATTATGTGATCTGTTGAAGAAGAAGAAAGAAGAAAAATAATTCTCCGTTGCACCGGTTTATTAAGCTGGGCATTCACGTTCCGATTTGCAGTACGACTTGTGGTCCAACCTCCAAAGTTGGATCCGATATCGGAACGTGAATGGGCTTGTTGGATAGTTGGAAGTGTAGATGGACGAGTCGGAACATCTAGAGGGACGACTGGAAGGTCCGACTTCCAACTGTCGACGGAGTTGGAACGTGAGTGGGCGAGTCGGATCAAAGTTCGGGCAACTTCGGTCAATTTTTCGGCTCGAGAGCGATGTTCACAGTTGTGAAAACAGACTAGGACTAAAGTTGGATAGCAAATCGGACCGTGAGTGGAGTCGACTATCCAACTAGCAGTCCTACTAAGTCGTACTACAAATCGGAACGTGAATGCCCACCTTTATTCCCTGAAATACAAAGCAACAACTTATAAAATTCCTACTGACCACCAGCTGATCAGTGTCCACTCTCTGGCGCATCAATTCCACGGAGGTGAGCGCGGCCAGCTGTTGTTCGGCGAGCACAATTTCCGATACGAGTGCCTGTGAGTGCGCGTCGGTACGCTCCAACAGCAGCCCCAGCGCTGTGCCTCGTTCACCACAAGACGCCCCCAACTCTCGTATCCACTCAATGCTACTCGCACTGATATCGCGCTTCCTGGCCTCTTCGCCTATCCGCTGTTGAACTTCTTCTACCCTGCGAACATCGATTAAAACAATAATAAGAAATGGGGGGTTTTTGATATGATAGGAATAGATAGGGTATTTTATGTTAAGGCTGTGTGCCTTTTTGGTCACAATGTTTTTACGAAGTTTCTTGTATTGGATATTAGGACTTTTTCAACTACTTTACGAAATATGAGGGATCGAAGTTGAAAATTTTCCGTTTTTGGGGGCATTGATACAGTTATATTAAACTCTTGATAAATTTTCTATATCTAAAAGACTCCTTTAGGAATAAAGTGGCATATTTTTTATTTTAATCTAACGAACAGTTTTTTCAAAATAAATTTTAGAAAAACTGAATATTTTTTACAGATTTTTAAAAATTTATTTTGAAAAAAAAACGAATAGATTGAAATAGAAATTATGTTATTCCATTCTTTGAGTTGCCGTTTAGTTATCGAAAATTTACCAAGAGTTTAAGAGATGAGAAGAGTTTACTCGTAGAAGAGATCAATATTACCCGCCAAAATGGAAAATTTCTAACTTTGAACCCCCATATTTCACAAAATAATTTTTCCTCACAGTAATAGATATAATTTTGAAGTCCTAATAATATCCAATACGAGAAACTTCGAAAAAAATTATGACCAAAAACCCTGCGCACACAAAGTCAAGTCAGGAGAGCCATTGGCTTGTCTGACCGCCGTATTTGCCAGCTCATTTACCATCAAGTTACACAGAGTGCACCTAGGAAACTAACAAGCTTTACACCTAATTTTTTTGGTTATGTTGGACTATATTGAAATTTCAGTCAATATTGTCAATTGGAAGAAGCACTCCCTAATAGGGTATAATAGCTTTCTGGGTTAGAATATTTCGTTAGTGATTTTTTGCTTGGTGATTTTTAGTAAGAGGAGAAGTCTGTGCGAAATTACTTTTGAATATATTTCATTGTAATTTATGCACTCCTTTATATTGATTTTGCTATTGTTTGGTTATATATCTGTATTGTCAAATTCCGGTTCTGTTATAGTGCGCTTCAAAAAAAAAAATATATATATATATATATATATTGTTTACACTGTACTGGATACAACAGGTATCATTACGGAGGAGTGTAGGTAGAATTTCAGAATACAATTTACAGAAATAGTAGAAGTCAAATAGTAAAAATGTTCTAATGGAATATCGTTTGAATCAAGGTTCAGAACAAAGTCTCTTCACTTTCACTGACAACTCACCTCAGGTTCAAAGCAAAAAAGATAAAGAAATAATTAAAGTCTTCAATTTCAAATCTTAACAGTATAGCATAACAATATGATTTAAAAATTATATAATAAAAACTTAAAAAACACTTTCAAGTGGAATTTATAACTCACGTTATGGCGTGACAGTCGTTTCACTCTGTTGTTAAGAGCATCGTCAGACGAACCACAGTACCATAGTACCTTAGAACCATAGTACCTTAGTACCATAGTACTGTGGGTCGTCCGACGATGCTCTTGACAACAGAGTGAAACGGCCGTCACGCCATAACGTGAGTTATAATTTCCACTTGAAAGTGTTTTTTAAGTATTTATTATATGATGTTGAAGATCCATCTTGTTTCCACTAATATGTAATATAAACTTAATAAAACAACTTATTAAGTTTATATTTTATTATATATCAGTGGAAACAAGATGGATCTTCAACATCATCAATATTATAGAATAAATCAAATGGAATATAAAAGAGTAGTCAAGTGGAAGGAATAATACATAACAGATGGAATATAAGAGTAAGAAAAAGGAAGTAATAACAGACTTAAAATGAAATTTTATTCCAGATTCATAAAATTAATAGAAACTGTAATAAATTAAACCGTAGCAGTACTGTATGTACAGTACGTCAATATGATATTGTCACCTCACCTTGTTAGAATATCCTTTGCTTCTTCATCCCTACTCAATTCATAGTTCAACATTCTTGCAGTTTGTTCCAATTCTTCAGCGACCATTTTCTCCATTGCATCTGAAAATTTATGAAATTTATGCATAATTTCAATACATTAAATATAGAATTTATTAATTTCGAATTCCTTTAATTGCTATTAGTTTATACTGAAGACTTCCGCAATGGCGGATATTGACAACAGTATTTAATAGCTGATGGAAATCGATGAATGCTACTGTACAAAAATATCAGTCACCACCGGGAATCGAACCACGGACCTCCCAATTGCCGGTCGGGCGCCTTAACCACTAGACAATTTCGATTCCCGGTGGTGACTGATATTTTTGTACAGTAGCATTCATCGATTTCCATCAGCTATTAAATACTGTTGTCAATATCCGCCATTGCGGAAGTTTTCAGTATAAACTAATAGCAATTAAAGGAATTCGAAATTAATAAATTCTGTTTAAGTAAATTTGTCAGTTTGTTCAATTGTCAGTAACTTCGAACTAACATTAAATATGTTTTGAAAATTCCTATGAATGTAGTACTTCCCTAAATGAATAGTATAGACAGCTCTCGAAAAAATTCACAATACTCCCATCACCAAAACGTACAAGAATCTAGGTTTACAATTGTCGCAGTGTCTTTATGAAATGCAATGGGTTTAATGGCCTTACAAGACACAAGCATAGATAGAGTACTCAAAACATAGAGTACCATTCAATATATGAATGCAGTCTAAATTTCAGTGATTTAATTCGAAAAATTCACAAATATCTTTGAGAGTATTAAATAGAATCAAAGTGCTTCATTGTTTAAATTGAACTTGGTAACTGTGTTTTCCAGAAGATTCAAGTTATATTTCAATCAAAACGTAAACATAACCTATGCTTACAAATATTTGGACTTGTAAAAATTTAGTAGCATTTATACAGTTTTGGGCTAAAAGCCTATTGTTTCTGTACAATAAGTTTAATTTTGACTGTATAAATAAATAACAATAAACAAATTTATATTAATGCCCTCATAAGGTGTTATGCCTTACGCTAAATAAATCAATGAAAGGCATGTCAGGCAAGGAACAGCGTCAACGGACAAATTGAGTAGATGAACTGTAAATTAAGTATGTGAATTATTATCAGATGTGGGAAATGTTTCTGATTGAATTTTTAAACGAAAGATAAGTGATTCTACGGAACAAAAACGTTCTATCTCTATCCTGGTTACTGGTTAAGTGTCAAGAATGGACGAATCTTTGTCCAAACTTCGCCATTTCATGTAATTGCATCGCTTGCTTAGATAGTCATTACTGTAGTTAATATCATACAATCATATGAGATCATTGTACATAATTTTTTGCACTATCAAAATAGCATTTTCTGAGTTCACTTCTGTATATATGATGTTGAAAATTATGTTTTTAATCATTCATATGCAAATTTGTAAATTTACATGAATAAAGAAATATAATCTAATCTAATCCTTTCTTTAATAGTTTCAGACTGAAAGTGCAGATGTTTATAATTTATTCATTGAATGAAATGTAAATGATTCTACATACCAATAACTTCCTTCCTCCTCAAATCCAAAGTTTGCAGAGAGAGCATTTCCTCGCGCTGTGCTCTGTCTCTCTCTTCCAAAACGGCCGGATCCATCATTTTTCTATTTGCTGCAAGAAGCTCGATCAGCATTTTTTCCGACTGTTCTTCAACTAAAAAAATATATTTTTTATTTACTCACCCTCATATAATTTTACACAGAATACAGCGTAGAATGTGTTATTTGATAGGTAATTTGTAAAAAAAATAAAAATGAGAAAGCATTGAAGATGTCTAGACAGATCTAGACGATGCACTTATTGCCATAAGAGTGCGAGCGTAGACCACATATATTGTAATCTAGACGCCCTGATAGGTCCATGGATAACTTAACATAATAATTATTGATATATCTTTGAGGAGATCCTACCCAACCATGAAAGCAACACAACCAAGAAAAAATTGAAATACATTCATACTTAACAAATAAGTTATCTTGTTTTTCATAAACTAAAAGTGGACCTTTATGAAGTTTTTTTTATTATAAATTGAATAATCTGTACCTTTGCGTTGTCCTCTCAGTTTTTCATAGATTTAAATTTCCAAAACAGAATAATTGGTTATGCACGAAATAGTAAACATATTGAAATCCGTTTGATGGTGTTTCTATGGCTATTTCTGAATTTTGAACACAATTATCTATTAACTTTTCATGTGAAATTTAACGACTTGCAGTCAAATATTTGTTAAGAATAAGTATAACTCACTTAATCTGGCCGAGCGCTTTCGAATCTATGAGATCCATCTTCAGAGGCGTGGGTTCCTAGATCATCATGTCAGTTTCAAGCCCTGTCATCAAAAGCTGAATCGAATTTTGCCGACCATATCATTCAAACTGGACACACTTTTACTGACATCAGTACCAACCTACACATTCTACATATAAAATCTAAAGGACACGAACTCAACACCTTGGAACAATTTGAAATATACAAACACACCACACACAATAAACAAAACATTCTCAATGAACAACTAAATTTTAAATCTCACAAACCTTTTGATCACATTTTACAAAAACCACAACACTTCTAACCAAAAAACTGACATGATGATCTAGGAACCCACGCCTCTGAAGATGGATCTCATAGATTCGAAAGCGCTCGGCCAGATTAAGTGAGTTATTATACTTATTCTTAACAAATATTTGACTGCAAGTCGTTAAATTTCACATGAAACGTTAATATTAACAATGCAGTTCGTCATGGAACAAGAAATCCAGGAATACAATTATCTAATTTTGCAGAGCTCAAAATGTGCTATAATGAACAGGTCTCATGCGATCACAACGTATTTGTCCAACTAATATTAGATTAATCAACAGATTTTCGTTATTCTGATGAAACTTTCAGACCCCTTACCCCTAGCAATGTTCAAATAAGGCGGACCAACTATTTTAGGTGGGTTCCATATAATAAGAATTTATTGATACTGACCTCTTTGGAAATGAGCAATAACTTCTTTGCGTTCAACATCTTTTTGAGCTTGAAACTCAACAATTTTATTTTGAAGGCTATTTTCTTGCACTAGCAGATTTTTCAGAAGCTGAAAAAAGAAATTGGTTTTAGAATATGGCCGTTGAAATACAACAATTGGCTTGATTAAATTTGAAGATCCTAGAATTAAGCACATTACAACTTAAATGTCTTTCAACTTATCGGCTAGATTTCATTTGGAAGGAATCATAGACTTATGCACATTACAATAAACAATTGTTATATTAGCAAAAATTGAGTTTTAAAATGAAGCTCTAGAATATATACGGAAAATTGTACAAATAATAGTTCGATAATTATTTAAAAAAAAGAAGAGAACATACAATAACAGACATTACCTCATCTTTCTCAATTTTTCGTTGTTTTTGAAAATTTAATTCCTTCATTTGCTGTTCTTTGAGATCTTTTTCGATAGCGGCCAGTTCTTTCATTTTTAAATCCTGAGAAAGTAAAAGTTTAATTAAATTGAAGTGATTAAATAGTCCTAATAAAATTAAATATTGATAAAAATTTTCAAAACCCTAGTTCAATTAAATTGAAGCAATAATAATAATAATAATCATCATTGAATAGTCATAAAATTGAATATTAGTAAAAATCATCAGAAGCCACTTGCCTTGGGAAAAATGTAGGCTATTATTGACATTCAAAAATAAGTTTGGGTGAGATTATTTCAAGCAAGAAAATAAAAATTAAATCCTTGCATTTAATAAAAATTGAGAACAATAAAAAGTAATTGTTAACAGACAATAAAGAACAATAGTAAGATAATAGATAACTAAAATAGAGAGTAAAATAGTCAATTTAATGCAAACCACACAATTCTGATGTAGAAAATATAAAAAAAATAAAAAAAAATTTTAAACTTTAGAATAATTCACGATGCGTATAAATTGACATACTAACTTTTCAACAATTACTTACTAATAACTTGGCTTCATGAATATCGAAGTGATTAAAAACTGTAATAAGATTCGCATCAACTTAGCTGAGGAACAGTATTTAGAAAATCAAATACTGTAAAATATTAGTAAATTTCACAACAAAATTTTTTTAAAGTTTCAATATATGAAAAAATTATCCAAATTCATACAGAAGCTAAAAAAGTGAAGAGAATAATCAAGAGGTGCAATATTAAAAAAGGTGACAAAATGATGAGAATTATTAAATTAAACAAAAATATCAAATACGTGCCTTTTCTCTAGCCAAGATTCTTACTTTCTCCTAAAACAAAATAAGATGAGATCTGTTATTGAGAATGATCAAAAACATAAAATAAGTAAAACGTGTAACAAAAAAAAAAAATAAATAAATAAAAAAAAAATAGAATTAGATAATGAGTCAATGTTTACATTAAAATGATTATTATAATCAATGAATTAAGAGAATATAAGCAAAGAAATAAAAACAAATTTATCGACAATTCAATGATAAAAAACATAAAATAAGTAACAAGTATAACAAAAAAATAGAATGAAAAAGTCTATGTTTACATTAAAATGATTCTTATAATCAATGAATTGAGAGGATATAACTATAAAAGCAAATAAATCGAAAATTTACCTTTTAATGGAGAATTTTAAAATAATGCATCTTATTTATTGGACTATCCTAAAAAACTGATGTTTTGGAGTACTGCACCAAAACCATCCCAAATAAAAGTACAATTATGTATAGAAAGAGTATAGTTCAAGAATTTAATAAATCAGACAAAATAGAGATTTCAAAACATGTTTTAGCTAAAAGTCAAAAGCTGTAATGAGGTTATATTGAGTAATTGGAATTCGAATAATTTGATAAACGACCGAACGAAGAGAGGTCTCTGTTTCAAGTCGAACGTTTTGCATTTGTCTGTTTGTAACGCATTTATAGCTGAAGGCGTAAACAAAATTCAATGAAACTTTGTATGGATCTTCCTTTAAGGAATGGCCAGCGATTTATGTGTAACGATTTTCGAAATTTGCTTGCATTTAAAGGATATTTAGAAGGAAAAAAGTAAGGCCTACTTGTATAGGAACATTATGATTTTTAAAATGAGCTTCTCCATCATATGCAATTGGAATTAGATTCATAGATAGGCTTCCATTGTATTATTATTGTGATTGGAGAGTATCGATTACGCAAGGTTAATAGATAAAAGGTTGAACGGTTGATAGTTGTTTTTAAATCCGACAGGGGATTCCTTCATGGATGACGTCACTTGAATCAGTTCTCCAGAATCAATTTCCCAGCTGGGAGAGATGCTTCGTAAATGGGCCTCACCCAGCTGGTAAAATCAAGCGGTCTTGTCTACCTCTGCCAATTTAGTGCATAAATTGGATTTATAATAAAAACTAGTGTATTATTCATATCCTTTCGAAAGAGAATTGCAATTTCTAGCTTCCTTTCATAGGAAAAGTATTTTCTGTGTTTTTTTCATTAGTTATAAGAGATTGAATACATATATCTCCCATAAGAGAGCATATTAAAAATCTGAAAAACTGATTCATGTGACGTCATTCATGAAGCAATCCCCTGTCGGATTTAGAAATAACTAACGACTGTTCAACCTTTTATCTATTAACCTTGTCGATTACGTATATTTTTGGTCAATGGATGAAATAAATATGAAATACTCACTATAACATATAAATCAAGGAACCTTTTCTAAATAAAAATTGATGGAACCAGCGAGATATAGTTTTCAAATGTTTGTTTATAATCCTTTAATGCAATTAAATGAAATGATAATCTACAAATGATTAAGAATGCTTGTTCTAAAATGGTAAAAAATCCTGTAATGATCTAAAATAGTTACAAATGAATGAAGTAAATATAAAAAGTGAACAAGTATGAACAACTAATTGACTGAAATTCAATATTCTATCAAATCGCATGTAAAATTACCTGAAATATGTCATCAGCCGTCTCAAAATCAAGCTGACATTGATTTGCTAAATCTTTGTGCGCTACAATAGAATGAGCATCATCTAGTTCCTGCGTTGAGCTAGTTTTATCACAATCTGAAAATAAAAGCTGACATCAATATTATTTACCAGCGTTATTCTCATCCTAATGCATTGTAATATTAAAAGAGAAATAGAGACAAAGGCAGACTACGAATCAACGAATAGGATGTAAGGATGAAGTAAAGAAGGACATAAGATGGAAGGAGAGAAGAAGAAATGAAATAAGAGGAAGAGAACGAATGAGGAAGAAGGAATGAGCTAAAGCTGGGCATTCACGTTCCGATTTGCAGTACCACTTGCAGTCCAACCTTCAAGGTTGGATCCGAAAACGGAACGTGAATGGGCTTGTTGGATGGTTGGAATTGTAGATGGACGACTTACGAATGTCGACGGTGTTGGAGCGTGTGTGGGGCAGTCGGATCAAAGTCATCCATCTTATCTCAGTCAGTGCATGACCTTCGGGTAAGTTCGAGTAACATCGGGCAACTTCGGTTAAATTTTTCGGCTCAAGAGCGACGTTCACAGCTGATTAGGAATAAAGTTGGATTGTAAGTAGGAGCGTGAGTGGAGTCGACTATCCATCTAGCAGTACTACTAGCAGTACTGCAAGTTGGAACGTGTATGCCCAGCTTAAGGAAGATGAAGAATTTGTGTGATAGTTACAAATAAAGATTCTTGGAGGACTGCAGTTGAGGAGGACAAATACCAAATGCAAAGAGAAACATGAATACCGACCAGATTACTTCAAATAAATAAAATTTCTACTTGAATAAACTTAATTTAATAAACTTTACAGTAAACAACCCCTAACGTTTTACATTTTTAAGAATCTATAGAAAAAATTGAATTAGGGACACATAATTGATTTTAACCTAATTAATTCAAGTTAAACGAATCTAAATAAAATGGTGCAGTAGCTTAGAGTAAATAAATTAATTATTATATCGCTCATTTTATTCAACTCAATTAATTTTAGAATTCCCTTCTAATACACTGAAGGCTTCTGCCATTGAAGACACTGAAAACTGCTAATGGAAATCAGTGAATAACCCTATACAAAAATATTTGTACTTCCCAGAGCTGGAAAAATAATATATTTGTATATAGTCATTCATTAATTTCCATAAACTATTTAATACTGTTGTCAATGTTCATAAAAATGGTAGTCTCCAGTGGAATTTACAGCATTAAAAGTGACTTCGAAAATAATATTTTTGCCTAGATAATGCCCACATAAGTTTGAGATTTGGGCGTGGGTGACTGATTACACAGAACATACAAGGCTGAACAATTTTAATCAAACCCGAGACCACAGGAGTAACAGTCAATCTAGAGCCTTATCAAAGATAACGCGATTTCTTTAACAGAGAAACGATTACACCACTGCGGTTGTCAAAAATTATGTTGAGTTAATTTGAGGTCTCATACCTATGTTCACTTTATCCTCAAAAAAAAGAAAAGAAAAAAAATATTATGTAGTACATTAGGGCAGTGATAGCCGTAAGCCGTAGCAGTTTCAATCAGATTCAGATGACTTTATTTGTGCAAACTTACTATGTACATGAATGATAACAGTATCATTAGCAACTAAGATTAGCAACAGTTTCCCTAGTTGAAGTGATGTACAGTGATTTTGGAAAAGTTAATGGTTAATATAACGGTTGAATAGTTTGAATAGAAAAGATTATAAATACAACAAATATATACTTTCGCAGGGGTTCTCAATCTTTTTCAAGGACTGTACCTCTTAATGGAAAATAAAAATTTAGCGTACCCCCTTGTTACCGCGAGGTGATGGGGGGGGGGGGGGGGGACGGTTCAATTTAAAAACCTTTTCACATCAAAAACACAATACATTTGGAAACATATTTGAAACCCATTACAAAAAAAAAATGGGAAGAATGAGCTTGCTTCTTAACATAGTTCTTCAATGCTAGGCTCAAGGTAAATCCTTAAATCGTCCCCAACATTAACCTTGTCTCTGAACGTCTGCGAAATAGTTATACAAACCTATTGCACTTGTTGGTTCCTAGTAACTCGACCACAAAGAATTCAATTTATTAGATTTCATTATTAAATAATAACCTTGCGTGATTGCGAAACTGGAAAAAATGGTTTAATTCTTCATTAACCTGCCCCGCGTACCCCTGAAATTTTTCGAGTACCCCCAAGGGGTACGCGTACCACAGTTTGAGAACCCTTGCTTCAAGGTATTGTACAGCAAAAATTATTGTGATTTTTAAAAAAGAATGAAATCGTGGATCTGAGAGATGAATTACACAAAAAGGCGAAGTATTCGGCATTGAGGTCATTCTTACACTTACGGCCAGTTGCACAAAATAAAATTAAATTCAACCACCATAAGATGACATCATCTTACGGAGCTCAATAGGGAAGTCTTTGCACTGCCTCCGTCAAATGACGTCATCTTACGGTGGTCAAATTTAGTTTTCTTTCGTGCAACTGGCCGTTAACTTGCAAAGATAACCTCAGATAAAGATAAGCTACAAGCTCCTGGGCCCTCTTTGTAAGGGTGACCGATTGAATTGGCTAGCAAAAAAGACTGTTCTATGCTGTAAAATCATTTCCCGGTGGTTCGGAACCCACCTAAAACTGTAGGTTCAACTCATCAATCACCATCATCCAGCTCATTACCTACGCACAGGTCTATGATAGATTTTAATTATGTACTTTGTAATTCACTGACTATCCTGGAAATGTGTTACGTATTTTGTAAATTTAAAATGTTGAAACAAATTCTAATTCTATTTTTTTCCGGGAGGATGAAGCTCACATAGGTCTGAGACCTGTGCGTGGGTAACGAATTGGTTGATAGTGATTGAAGAGTTGGACCTACAGTTTTAGGTGGGTTCCGAACCACCGGGAAGTGGATTCAATCCTCACAAAAAATTGTATCATATGACTCACCTTTGGAGAGAAACCCAAGAACAGCCTCAGGTCCGTGGACAGTAATTTCTGGAGGAGGATACTCCAGAGTCTCCTGGTCGAATCTCAAATCTCTGAGATTGGATATGCGACCAATCGCACTGGGCAGTGAAAGCAGCTTTGGATTGCCATTGATATGCAGCGTGCGAAGCTGTTTGAGGTAGCCGATCTTAGATGGAAGACATTTCAATTTATTGAAAGACACATCTAAACTTCGGAGAGATCGCAGTTCGGAAATGCTGGCTGGAAGTAGTTTCAAACTATTCTGGCTGACATTCAATTCCTGTCAAGAAATGAAAGATTGGAATAAGAATCTGCAATTATGGGGGGCGCCATTTGGTGGCGGGGGAGGGTCAGATATTCCAAAAATGACAAAACTTCGTGAATTGATATTAATATAGTCAATATTCTTTATTAAAAACTCTTTAAGAACAGTAATAGTTGTCATTCTTACAATAATTATGGTAACTATATGATAATTATGGTAAAGTACTATTAAAGCATATACGTACATTAAATATTCTAATATTACGGTATGATTTTTGAGTCTTGTAGTCTTTAAATTAATTATTTTCATTTCACTCCTGCCAGTCTGTCTCTTGTTTAAAAAATCAAGAATATTGTACATTGGATTTCTTTCTATATTGAAAGAATTTCTTTCTATATTGAAAGAATTTCTTTATTGGAATAACATATTAACTTGATAATATAAGGAACATAATAAAGCAGAAATTCAAGCAATTTACATAGGTTTTTCAACTGACCACTTTTCAACTCCCCCCCCCCCCTCTTCCACAAGGCGCTACTTATTAGATAAATTAAATATTAAAGCGTATAAAAGACGGAGAATTTCAACAATTTTTACAACATTCAAAGTCTGTTCAAGAATAAAATATTTAAAAAAATAATGTGGACATAGTATACATTAAACTTATAAAGCATTAAATGTATATTTGCAATGCTATTATTTAAGCAAAGATAATACCATTTTCTTTAAAAGGAACCAAGGAAACTCAAACATAAAGAAAAAGTGGTTTACATCCATTAAAGTATAATATCAAAAATGAAATCTATAAACATATAGTCAACATAGAGATAAGCTGAGTTCTCGTAGGACCTGTTTGTAACGGTGACCGATTAGATTGGCCAGCAAAAAAGACACTGTTCTCTGCTGTAAAATCACTTCAAGGTGGTTCGGAACCCACCTAAAACTGTAGGTCCAACTCATCAATCACCATCACCAACTCATTATCCACGCACAGGTCTAAGACCTATGTGGGCTTCATCCTCAAAAAAAAAACTTCAATTTCCGCTGTGGTTATACTAGAATTTATTTTAAAATAATAAACTCACCATTAAATTCTTTAAGCATCCCAAGTCTTCAGGCAGTGACGTCAGCTTGTTGCTATGAAGATCTAATTTTATAATTAGTGCTAAATCGCCAATATTTCCTCCGCCTTCTAGATTTACAAGTTGATTGCACTGTAGAATAGAAAATATATTACAAATAAATATAATTAAATACATTGAAGACAATAGGTTTATTAGATAACAGTGACTATTTATTTATTTATCTATTTATTACAAAACACAATCAAGTAAAGATACAACAGGCACAGCCCGATACTGCCTTCTTTACAAATTTTCAATTAAAAAATCCATATTTTAGGTTACTTTTAAGTTCAACTAGAAATTTTACTTTTGAAGTACGATTCCTGATTCTATTATTAACTTCAACGAATAGTTGAAACTCAATACATACTGTATTCAATTTTGAAGTTAATTTAGAAAAAAAAAATTAAATTCCGGATTATGCCAACATGAGTCTGGAGAAATGTGCGTGAGTAATGAGGTGAATGATAGAATCATCCATGGCTGAAAGAGATTCGAACTCAAGGCTGCAGGAAACGAGGCCAGCCAGAGTCTTATCCAATCATAGACAAGCGCTCCAACCAACTGCGCCATCAGAGCCTTATTTGACAATAAGGAAGAGATTATATATTTTATACGTTGTACGTCATCGCTTCTATGATATAAGCTATATGAACTATAGATAAGCGAATAGCAGATATTAGAATTGTGAAATAAAATAAAAAATGTTTCAAAAAAATGTGAAATAATGAGTGATTATTTATTTATGATAAAAATATAATACAGTAAAGATACAACAGGCTTTCGCCCAAAGCTGTTTTCTTCGCAAATTTACAACACTGAAGAATCCAAATGTTAGGTTATGCCAATTTTTCACAAGGAATTTCAGTCTAATAGTAAAACTGATACTGCATTTCTATTCAATATATGATTTTCACTTACTATTACTGAAGATACTAGAGGGATGCATTTCACTTTTTAAGGCTCATGAAGCTTCTTTTAGAAGTGAAATGCATCCCTCCAGTATCTCCAGTAAAAGTGAGTGAAAATCATATATTGATTTTACTAGAAGGATGCATTTCTCTTTTTAAGGCTGATAAAGCTTCTCTTTAGAAGTAAAAAGCATCCCTCCAATATCTCCAGTATAAGTGAGTGAAAATCATATATTAAATAGAAATACAGTGTCAGTTTCAGATTGTTCATCAAGTATTTTGTCATGGAAAACATCAAAGAAGGAATTTCACTTTGAAGAACAAGGATCAATTCTAGAATATTAACTTAGGCTGACGAAGCTTCTTTTCAGAAGTGAAATGCATCCCTCAAGCATCTCCAATATAAGTGAGTAAAACAATATATAAAAGTGAAATACAGTGTCAGTTTTTATATTAGATTATTAATTTAGGATTAAACCTTGTAAAAGAAGCACTAACAATCAAGTACAATCATTCCCACATGAGTCTGGAGACTTGTGCGTGGGTAATGAGGTGAATGATGAGAAACATAAATAGCTGAATGAGATTCGAACACGAAACACCGTCCAATCGTGCCGTTCTGTAATTAAAGGCCTTGAAAATTGGGACATTCTTTGGTAATTACCCGATATTATGCCATACTTGAAACAATCTGTGATACTCACTTGTAGCAACAGACATTCTTTCCGCATGACTTTGCATAATGAAAATATTCCAGAAGGAACTCTCTTCAGATCACAATCTGACAAATCGAAAACTGGTTCTGGATCGACTCCTGCCTGAAAATAAAAATGCTCAAATAAACAACCATGAACATAATTTATTAATTTCGAATTCCTCAAAGCTCTATCAATTATACTGAAGATTTCCGCAATGGCGGATATTGACAACAGCATTCAATAGCTGATGGAGAACGATGAATGCTACTGCACAAAAATATTAAGCCACCGCCGAGAATCGAACCACGGACCTCCCAATTGCCGCTTTTTGTGCAGTAGCGTTCGTCGGTTTCCATCAGCTATTCAATGTTGTTGTCAATATCCGCCAAGTCTTCAGTATAATTTTCTTTGTAGTGGTGAAGGTGATATTGTGGAAGATATCCATAATGAATAATAAGACTTGCAGTAGTCACAACCACATTATTCATTGAAAACCATGAGAGACTAGTTTCGATTGTTACACCATTATCAATCTGAAACAAACTCTTTGAGTTTTATAATGGTGAAACAACCGAAACTAGTATCTCATGGTTTTCAATGAATTATGTGGTTGTGACAACTTCAACTCTTATTCAGCACAATTGATAGCGCTTTGAAGAATTTGTAAATAAATTAAATAATGTTCTGTACATTTGGCACTTTGCAAAATTGTCAGTACCTTCAAATCCAGCTGACAGCCTTGCTTGTGATTGTGAAATTCTTTCGGAGGATGAAGCCCACTTAGGTTTGGGACCTGTGAATGGGTAATGAGTTGGACCTACAGTTGTAGGTGGGTTCCGAACCACCGGGAAGTGATTTTACAGCAGATAACAGTGTCTTTTTGGCTGGCCAAACCAATCGGCCACCCTTACAAAAGAGAGCGCAGAGACTATCTTATCTGACTGAACAGATATCTGCAACTACTCGCGGCTATCAATTAGAGATGTAAGACAGTGGTTCATAACTAAAACATCAAGGCTCAATGAAATGATTTGAACTCATACAAATTTTAAATGTATTATAGGTCATAAGTCTGATTAATATTACCAGTAATACTAAAATTCATTGTTTTTGCAAACACCAACAAATAAAGCTTGAAATGAATATTGTTCAATGATGCTCACCAGAACACGAATTATTGACTCTTTTCATCAACCAGGAGTCAAACTTCATCATTGAGCCTTATTGCCTTACTAGCAGGTTGCCCGACTCAATTGAATCTGGATTTCTAAAATGTGTAATAACCTATTAAATTAATTGTCTCTTTTTCTTCTACTTCGTATGCCTTTCGACTATCCCTTTGTTGTTGCTGTCGGTGCATATTACTAATGTTTTGTACAGGTTATTTTGTATGATGAGAGCCGTAATTGATAACTGTGTTAGTCATGATAATTACTTGTAGTTATTATTGCTGTTGACATCCACATTTTGTTATGTAGAACAATCGGAATAAGTATATGCTAACATACTGGTACTAAACTTGTATAAATTTGTGTGCACTTGCTGTGACAATAAAGAATTATTGAATTGAATTGTATGCTCTTCTTTTCCTCCTTCAATCCCCTATTCTCAATTTCTGGAGTTTCGCCGACCGATAACAGGAAGTAACCAACAAGGAAACGCGTTGGAAGTGCATGGAAGACTAGAGTTAGAGCCAGACGTAAGTTTCCATTCTGGAAATTCTGAGGCAAACAAGAAAAATGGAGTCTGACCCTACCAACATCCACGATTTTATTTATTGTTATACTTTGATTACATCGAAGCCATCAACCCAGATCGCTGGTGGACTATAAGGAATCAACTTGAGTTAGATTTTTTAAAAAGGCAGGACCTCGCATGAAATTGTTCAAATAAATGAAAATGCACAGTTTACCATCAGAATATCTCAAATTAGGTATCTTCCATACATATAAGAGACAAGATATATGTTGAAACTATAGAACTTCGTCGCAATGTGTGACAGGCAAAGCTTGACTATTTTCCTGTTGTTTATTACACAGAAGTTTAGTGATTTAATAAGCCAGATGAAAATTTCTAATACATAAACCATTTAAATGATCTATTTTGTAAGGAATTCAAAGTAAAAGTGAATTTAATAGATGAGCTAAGTTAAACGAATTACAGAAACATAGCTCAGTGTCTTACCAGATACAATTTCTTCTCCAGAATGGCTTTGTAGTTTTGCTGATTCTTCCTCTTCCCGAAAAAGGCCATCATCAATTAGAGATAAACATTCCAAGCACAGTTTGTAAACAATTTTTTTCTAACATCGTCAGAAGCTTACTCATCTCATACACAACTAACCTAAAACGCTATTAATTAGACATTGTTACCGAAATTGCATTGAATTGTGAAATAATTAAAACTGAATTTAGCTGTTGCTTAGTAATGCGATTAAAGTTACAACAAAAACCACCTTCATTCATTAAATGACAATTTCATCTAATCTACACTACGGTATAATATCGTCTACCCGTGCTATCAGCGTGTCAGATGTAGGCTATGTGATAAATGAATAATGAAATAATGATGAATCAGGAGAACCTTCCACCATAACAGCAATCAGCTGACTAGAGAGATCGAGCTAGTGAAACCCTGAATTTCCTAAAGCATTGAAACTCAAGATTATTAGTTTGTTCAGTATAATAATTGATATGTCATTTGCGAATAATATTTGATTCATAAATATGTCAGCAGATTATTATTTATAAGCAGTCTTATTTATTAATCTTGCCTGGAAGGTCGAGATTCCTATCGAATTGATACATTGATCTTGGTGAGATCGATAATACACTCTCGACTTCCCCTTCGATCAAAACAACATGACATGTTAGAGGTTATTTTGAAATTTGAATATTCAGCATTGAACTATGAGTAAAGTATTTAGTTACGCGAGGCAATATTTTAGAAATATAATCGTTCAAACAAGATTAGTGGATGCAAGCAAATTAGCCCCCATGTCTTCAGAAATCAAAGAAATTGGCCATGTACTTTTCGATAATCTCTCAAGTACATTCATGCTACCCATTAACGATGGTATGTTAATTTTTATCGAATTATAATATTCCTCATCAATAGTATTGAACTGCTTCATTGATTTAAGTGCTATCGATTCTTATAGCTAGAGGACGAAGGCCCCTAACGTGATCTGCAATTAGGAGGACCATGTTTCGATTCCCGGCGCTGAATATTTTTGTGCAGCCTAATAGCATTTATTCTATTTTTTTAACATCTAATGCAGTTGTCCGCACCAGCGGAGGTCTTCAGAATAAATTTACTTATCTTGGCGCTACAACCCGATGGGCTTTGGCCTTCTCCCAATCTGCCTCCAAGCTTCTCTATCTCTTGCCTTCCGTCTCCCATCGTTCTCAAGTCTTTTTCTACATCCTGCATCCATCATGCCTAGACATTCTAATATGTATTTGGGTTATAAGTCAAAAGTCCTTGTTTGATGTAGATACATTTATTGAATTATAATCTTGTTAATCGTAATCGTACAAGTACAAGCATAGGTTACAAGTACAACACACAGTCTGTGTCTGTTGTGTCTCATATCTTGTGTTCATGGCTAACTTGAACCAGATGTTTTGTAAATCGTTATTTAGTAATTAGGTTATATATAATATGTGTGAATACAATACTGTTATTTGTTAACTTGTAAATAGTTGTATATAATTATAAATGAATATGTATAATACAATTCTTATTAACCATAATAAGTGTGTAGTATTTGAGTATGTATGTTTGATTGTAATGTTGGCAACTTTGAGGTGAAGCTCAATGGCGCAAATACATAACAATTCTCTGCCACGTTAACAATTACAAGTCCAATCTCTTGACTGGTCGTCTTTCTCTGCTGGAGCGCCTGGGCTGGAAACTGGAGTCAGCATGTATCTTAACACCTCCAGGTGTTGCCAATGGTAGACTCATCTTAGCTGTGTTGTGCCTGTCTTCTGCCTCATCATGATGCCTCATGGGAGATGGTTGGAAAGAGCACCTTGTCTCAAGGTCTGGATTCATCTCAGCAGTCTGTGGATGTTCTTGAATGGGCAGTGGGGTTACTGATCTGCCATACAGATGTTGTCTTGGTCGAAAGTCAGGAGTCTCCAATGTAGCAGTTGGAGGGTGGAAGGATGTGCCCTCAGACAAAGGGACCTCACATTGCCGCAGCTGGTTGATGTGTCGCTTGATAGTATATCCATCATCTAGTTCAACAATATAGTGTAAATGTCCAAGACATTCAACAATAGTACCATATTGCCATTTTCCGGATGCAGTATAGTTGCGAGCCTGTACTCTGGCTCCTAGTGGAAGATGACGGACAGCTTCAGGTGAAGGTTGAATAGCCAGATTAGTATCTGGTTCTGAAGGTTTGTAGATATCAAGTTTGGTGCGTAGGGGATGCCCCATGAAAAGTTCAGCTGGAGTCAATCCTGATTCTAGTGGTGTAGTGCGCAATTTGAGTAAAGCAGCATGTAGTTTCTCATGTTGTGAGCCTTTATCATATGACATTGACTTGAGTTTTTGTTTCAGAGTCTGGACGTAGCGTTCTGCTAACCCATTTGTGGCAGGATGACCAGGAGCAATAAACCGCTGTTTGATGCCATTTCTTTTGCAAAATCCTTTGAATTCACTTGATGTAAAGAGTGTAGCATTGTCACTGACAAGAATCTCTGGTAGACCATTGCGGGAAAACATTTCTCTTAACATCACAATTGTTGAACTTGTAGTTGGTGGACTGGCTGTCATAGCCATTTCAGGCCACTTTGATTTTGCATCAACCAAGACCAAATAGAAGTTGCCTCTATATGGACCTGCATAATCCATATGGACACGTTGCCAATTAGATTTTGGTACATCCCACACATGTAGTGGTGCTTTCACTGGATCAGTTTTGAAATCACAGCAGCCTTTGCAACTCTTGACAGTTGCCTCAATGTCTTGATCAATGTTTTTCCAGTAGCAGTGCCTGCGAGCTAATGCTTTCATTTTCACAATGCCTGTATGAGTATCATGAAGATCCTGTAATACTTGAGGTTGAAGCCTCTTTGGAATAACTACTCTCACCCCTCGGAAAATAATTCCATTTTGTAGACAAAATTCAGGATTCTGTATTTCACCGGTGAGTAGACTGGACTTCAGAGATGAGAGTTCTGGATCATTATCAGTTTCTTGTTGGATGATGGCCGATGTTATTGTATTTGTTGATATAGACTGTATATTTTGTACCAGGATTTGATCATCTTCTTCTTCACATGAAATGTCTGTCATAGCAGGTGAGCGTGACAAATAATCAGCATTTCCATGTAGTCCAGATTTTCTATGTTCAATACTGTAGTTGAAACCACTCAAAAAAGCAGCATACCGCATCAATCGACCAACTGTCATGGTTGGGAGGTTTTTTCCTGGATGAAAAATCATCTGCAATGGCTTGTTGTCGACTATCAAAGTAAATTTTCTTCCATATAGATACTGAAAGAAATGCTTGATGCACCAGTGGACAGCAGTAGCTTCCTTATCTAACTGTGAATAGTGTTTTTCAGAAGGTGTCAGAGTTCGTGAAATGAATGCAATGGGCCGTTCTTGACCATTTATAATATGAGAAAGAACACCAGCAAGGCCAACTGGACTGGCATCAGTAGCCAATGTCACTGGAAACTGTGGGTTGAATGGTACCAGAATTCGGTCACTTGTTATTTCTTGTTTGATGTGTTTGAAGGATTTTTCACAATGTTTGTTCCAACAAAACTTTGTTCCCTTAGTTAAAAGTTGGTTGATAGTTTGCATGATAGTTGATACATGTGGAATAAACTTCGAATAATACATGACAAGTCCACAAAAACTTTTGACTTCATCTGTATTCGTGGGACGCTTTGCTTCTAAAATTGACTTTACCTTTTCTTCTGATTTCTTCAATCCATCTTCACATATTGTGTGTCCAAGATAATTGACCTGAGTCTTGAAAAATTGACATTTTGGAAGGTTGACATGGAGGCCTAAATCTTGAAGCCTTTGTAGACACTTGATAACTCGCATTTTACATTCATTTTTGGATGTACCTTGAATGATTATATCATCAAAATAGACAGCAGTCCCATCTAGGTCATGCAGTGCATTGTCCATTACTTTTTGGAATTCATTAGGAGCAACCTTGATCCCAAAGGGTAGTTTGTTCACAAAGTATGTTCCTAAGTGAGTAGATATGGCAAGAACTTTGCGACTTTCTTCATCAACTGCAAGGTGATGAAATGCTCTATGAATATCTAATGTACTGAAATATTTTCCTCCTCTAACTTTGTTGAAAATGTCTTCAATGCGTGGAATTGGATACCTTGCTTCTTTGATTTGAGGATTTACTGTTGGTTTGTAATCAAAACATAATCGAATCTCACCATTTGGTTTTGGCACAACAACAAGGGGTGAACCCCAATCAGAGTAATCAGTCTTGGTCAAGACGCCTTCATTTTCTAAATGTTTCAGTTCAGATTCAACCTTTTCTAACAAGGCATAAGGTACAGGTCGGGGTTTTAGAAAAACTGGGTTGATGTTATCTCCCATGTTAAGAGAACATTTGTAATTGGGAATAGTTCCTATTTTATTTTTGAATACATCAGGATACATTTGAAGAATTTCTTCCTGGAATGAGTCTGTATTTGATAGAACATGGCAGATTTTATTAATTGAAATATCTAGATGGCGCATCCATGCCCTGCCTAAAATTGCAGGAGAGTTTGATTTGACTACATAGAGTGTTTCTTTGGATCGTTTTCCTCGATATTCCACAGGAATAGTCAATTTGCCAAGTGGAGAGAAAACTTCCTTGGTGTACGTTCGAAATTTTACATTTGTAGGTGATAATTTGTTAGATAGTTGAAGTTTATGCATTTCTTTTTCATTTATAATAGAGACTGGGCTACCTGAATCAGCCTCAAAATTACAAACATTTTTTCCAATTGTTATTGGAATTATGAATTTTTCAGTGTCAGGACCAGAAAGAAACTTGACATCAATAATGTTGGAAATGGTACCAGAGAAATCTTCTTCATTTTCATCAGAGAATTGTGAATCTTCATTGACATGTTTGATTGAAGAATTTTGATTTTTTGTAAGAGTTTTGATGCAGACTTTAGAAACATGTCCATGTATGCCACAGGAAAAACATTTGAGTTGAGACTTATCACGACGACAATCTGAAGATTTGTGGTTAGCTTTCCCACATCGTAAGCATAAGTTGTCAATTCCAAGAAATTTGAAGTTTATTTTAGAACGTAAATTTGGTGACTTATTAGAAGAAATTCTTAGGTTAGGTTTGTTGTAATTAACCTTATTGACAATAGGCATTGAATGGATTGATTCTTTTTCTGACAGTTCTAAACTACCAACTTTAGATGCTTCCAATGCAATAGCTTCATCAAGTAGATCATTAAATCTTGTATGGGTAGATTGTAGTAATTTTTCTTTAATCCAGCTATCCTTCAATCCCCTAATGAACTGGGCTCTAAGAAATGTATCAGCAATAGAAATTTTTTTACCACAGGTGCAATCGGTAGTGAATTGACAGTCAGAAATATCTCTTCGTAAACTCGTTACATAATCGGCAATATTTTGTTGGTCATTTTGAAATTTAGAAAGAAAGTAATGTTGACATATTACAGGATTCTTCTTGGGGGCTAAATGTTTCTTCAACTGATCAATTAACTCATTGTAGTTGAATTCAGACGGCTGCTTGGGTGAGACTAATGCTGAAAGTGTACTGTATAACTCACTCCCAATTGAGTTCAAAAGCAATTGAACCTTCTTTACATCATCCGTTACATCTTTAAGTTTCAAATAATTGTCAAAGCGTTGCAAATATAGATTAAAATTTTCATTTTTGTTATCGAAATGTTCGAATGAAGCAACATGGAATTCCTTGTTGTGTTGAGTAGATAGGCCAGCCATGCTCTTGAGAAATCTCTCGAATTGATCAGCATCCATCGTTAAAAGTAATTGTTCAGGTCCTACCTTATCCGAATCCTCGTCGCCAATTTAATATGTATTTGGGTTATAAGTCAAAAGTCCTTGTTTGATGTAGATACATTTATTGAATTATAATCTTGTTAATCGTAATCGTACAAGTACAAGCATAGGTTACAAGTACAACACACAGTCTGTGTCTGTTGTGTCTCATATCTTGTGTTCATGGCTAACTTGAACCAGATGTTTTGTAAATCGTTATTTAG
This sequence comes from Conomelus anceps, assembly GCA_948455865.1. Taxonomy (NCBI): domain Eukaryota; kingdom Metazoa; phylum Arthropoda; class Insecta; order Hemiptera; family Delphacidae; genus Conomelus; species Conomelus anceps. The sequence goes on from OX418224.1 coordinate 50,922,664, forward strand.
TAATTAGGTTATATATAATATGTGTGAATACAATACTGTTATTTGTTAACTTGTAAATAGTTGTATATAATTATAAATGAATATGTATAATACAATTCTTATTAATCATAATAAGTGTGTAGTATTTGAGTATGTATGTTTGATTGTAATGTTGGCAACTTTGAGGTGAAGCTCAATGGCGCAAATACATAACACATTCCAAGCTAGTCACCTTCAAGCATGTTTTCTCCTATTTTGACAACTTTCTGCCCTCTTGATCCTCTAATGCTCATTTTCAATTACTTGGTTTTTCCTTCATTTACCATTTACCATACATTGTCTTCACCGCAGTCAGTTGACTGGGGAGTTGTCACATTTTCATATTCCGCTTCTTACCACATGTCACTACGCAAAGCGAGCTCATGCAAGTAGTCAAGTATTGGATGCCGGATGTCATGTTTGTCTGTTATTAAGTCAGGTGTTGAAAAGTATGCTCGTCCATGTATTCAGCAACAGTGTAATATGGTCTAATAATGAGGTATTGTTTCAGACTTTTTATAAACGTTGGTTGGCTCACTAATGACTTCAGTGCCACTGGAAGAATATTAAACAATAGTGAGCCTGCGTATAATGGAAAACTACTAAACTTTTTCAGCCTGTGTTGAGGAAGGTTAATATTGTTCTTACTTCGGGTGTTACAGCTGTGTAGGTCCGATCTCAGTGCAGGTCCTGAATTTCTAGCCAAGATTATTGTTTCAAGGATGTAGGTTGAAATAACTGTGAAAATATTACTTTCCATAAAGAGAGGCTTGCAATGCTCAATTGGATTCCTTCTCAATATTGTTCTGATAGTCCTCTTCTGGATTCGTAGCACCCTATCGAGGCAGTTTTGAGGCGCTGATCCCCAGGCAGCAATACCATACCGCAGGTGCGAAGCAAACAGCGAGTGATAAGCGACGAGTGCCGTTTTTTCGTCAGTGGTGTTTCTGATCCTTCGAATAACATATAGGGCTGAAGATAATTTTTTGCATAAGTATTCCACATGTTGTCGCCAGCTCAAATTCTTATCAACAATGACACCAAGAAATTTTGTGTGGTCAGCTGTTATAATACTGCAATCATTCATATCCCTTTCCTCATGATTGTAGTTATTGGGTGTGAAGTCAATGTGAACTGTTTTTTTCTTATTTATATTCAACTTCAGTTCAGTACATATCAATGAGGCCTCTTCAAGCGTCATGCTCACCCTGTTGCTATTTGATTTATTATTAGTAGGGACAATGATAGTAGTATCATCAGCGAAGAGGATGCATTTCTCACTCTTTCTCATCTTGTCAGGAAAGTCATTAATGTAAATAAGGAAGAACAATGGTCCCAGGATTGAGCCTTGGGGCACACCTTTGGTAGATTTCCCAAGTATTGATTTCATACTTCCTATTGTGGAGTATTGCTGATAACTAATGTCAACGTATTGGGACCTGTCAGTAAGGTAATCTTGGATCCGGTCTAAGGCTGGACTAAGGACTAAGGGACCTGTCAGTAAGGTAATCTTGGATCCGGTCTAAGGCTGGACTAAGGGACCTGTCAGTAAGGTAATCTTGGATCCGGTCTAAGGCTGGACTAAGGACTAAGGGACCTGTCAGTAAGGTAATCTTGGATCCGGTCTAAGGCTGGACTAAGGACTAAGGGACCTGTCAGTAAGGTAATCTTGGATCCGGTCTAAGGCTGGACTAAGGACTAAGGGACCTGTCAGTAAGGTAATCTTGGATCCGGTCTAAGGCTGGACTAAGGACTAAGGGACCTGTCAGTAAGGTAATCTTGGATCCGGTCTAAGGCTGGACTAAGGACTAAGGGACCTGTCAGTAAGGTAATCTTGGATCCGGTCTAAGGCTGGACTAAGGACTAAGGGACCTGTCAGTAAGGTAATCTTGGATCCGGTCTAAGGCTGGACTAAGGACTAAGGGACCTGTCAGTAAGGTAATCTTGGATCCGGTCTAAGGCTGGACTAAGGACTAAGGGACCTGTCAGTAAGGTAATCTTGGATCCGGTCTAAGGCTGGACTAAGGACTAAGGGACCTGTCAGTAAGGTAATCTTGGATCCGGTCTAAGGCTGGACTAAGGACTAAGGGACCTGTCAGTAAGGTAATCTTGGATCCGGTCTAAGGCTGGACTAAGGACTAAGGGACCTGTCAGTAAGGTAATCTTGGATCCGGTCTAAGGCTGGACTAAGGACTAAGGGACCTGTCAGTAAGGTAATCTTGGATCCGGTCTAAGGCTGGACTAAGGACTAAGGGACCTGTCAGTAAGGTAATCTTGGATCCGGTCTAAGGCTGGACTAAGGACTAAGGGACCTGTCAGTAAGGTAATCTTGGATCCTTCATTCATTTCCAGGCCTGTTGCTTTTGCTTCATAGGGATGAAGCAAATAACTCCCTCCCATGACCGCATGCTTCTTGAAATTATGACATCATCTGCATATGCCAGAACTTCTATTCTATTCATAATGTTGCCTCTCCTGTCGATTCTTCCCGTTGCTTTCTGGAGAAGCACATCACCCTGTCTTACGCCATCATTGATTGAGAATTCTCTACTCACTCTTCCATCATTCAGAACCATACCCTCGTCTCAATCATTGTTATTTTCACCAGTCTTATCAATTTTCTAGGAAATTCAAATCCCTCTAAAGCCTACAGCACTTCAATTCTCTTCACCCTGTCAAAGGTCTGCTTGAAGTAAATGAAAATCATGTGCTAGTTGATGTTGGGTTAATAGAACATCTCCATTATTTGTCTATCAGCACGAGTGTGTAGCATTAAAAAGAAATTCGAAAATAATTATGTTTTAACATTCAATAACATTTGGCAATTTAATAAACTGTAACATCTTCCAAAATAACTCCAGCTTGAGATATAGCCTATTACCTATAGCAATCTAGGTAGACTCCTGCTACAAAATTCTAGCAAGACCCATGTGGCTAGTCTAGAATGCTCTACAATAATAAATGTCTCCGTTTGGGTGGACCAAATAATTAGAAGTTTACCCTTCAACTAGTGCTGAGGGATAATAATAAGCGTATGGCTTTTAATGGTGGGGAGACCCTTACGGGTTGTTCCACCTCGCCGTTTGAGCCATGTTACGGGGAACATGGTGGACCTACTATTTTAGGTGGGTTCCGAACCACCGGGTAAGTGATAATAAAGCTTGTAACATCAAGTCATTGAAGCACGGTCACCCATCCAAGCTGAGGGATGAACACCAGGTATTAAAAATTTAAGAATGCTACTTTAATGAAATAGCAGATTTGAAATGCCTGGAATAAATTCAGATTAATCAATGTATCATGTCCAATTGGAACTTATACAAATTTTGATGTTGAAGATCCATCTTGTTTCCACTAATATATAATAAAAACTTAAAAAAAACACTTTCAAGTGGAAATTATGACTCACATAATGGCGTGAGTACCGTTTCACTCTGTTGTCGTCTGACGATGCTCTTGACAACAGAGTGAAACAGCCGTCACGCCATAATGTTTGTCATAATTTCCACTTAAAAGTGTTTTTTAAGTTTTTATTATATAAATTTGTTACTTACATCATTATTTTAAATTTGTAGATGTTTTCTATAATTGATCAAATTGTTTCATTTGTTGGATGTGCTTTCTTTTGTGTTGAATAAACTAAAAATTCGTATTTTTTGTGATAAACATATAATATTTTATTGTATTTTTCATTATTATTCAGATTTCGCCGTTATTGTGTACAGTAATTACGAAGATAAAGACGGCATTGAAGATGAAAATACACTGGTATTATCCCATACTCAAGTCCCAGAAATCTATCAAGGACAAGGCGTTGGAAAACTGTTAGCCAAGGTACAATTTCTGACACGAGTTGTAATTATTCAATTTAAATTAATTTCTCTCCTGATCTAGCACAAAGAAAAATCATCAATTTTCAGCGCAACGACCCCCGTTCGTTCCCCCCCCCCCCCCCAGGAGGTTTTCAAGGACGTTTTATTAAGCAGTGTTTTCAGGAGAATTATTCAACATACAACATTTCAAATATAATAAAAAATATGTGCAGTAGAAGCTTTGCAAGCATGTAATATACAAAAATGTACCACTCTGTTATCAAACTCCTCAGAATGTTGGCTACTCTGTGTGGTGATCACATATGTTGTTGCCATAGTAACCTCTTATTTACTTCAACTGTTTATTTACCATACTCTATTCATTCATGCTGAGTTCTTCGTTCAATAAAGCCTTACTTCTAAAAAGTCTTTTATTCTAGTACAATTTATTGAACGAAAAACTCAGCATGAATGAATAGAGTACGGTGAATAAACAGTTGAAGTAAATAAGAGGTTACTATGGCAACGTCATATGTGATCACCAAATTCGTGATCATCAATAACTTCGTGTACCATACTGCTGAGCGGTAGTTTTTCAATTTTAAATATTTGAAATCTTACTTAAGGAACTATCAGAAACGTTACAAACTGCTTGGCATTGTTGGGTATGCATAAGGACATACCGATTAATAGTAGAGAGGTTTTAAATAAACTTGCTAGCATCAGGCTTGTAGACTAGGCAACACGGTACGAGTAGTGTTGCCAATTCGTGCATTGAGCTAGGTGATTCTCTACTATCAGCCGCGGGCATTGTCTCACATCTGGCAGCACCGCAATTTTTCAGAGCCGCTGGCTAATTTGGTGGCGTGAACTATAGCGCTTAAGAGACTCTGCCAAAGATGAGGTCTGGGCTATCCCCTTCCCCCTGACTACCTACCCCTTAAGAAAAGTCCTGGGTGCGCCACTTCAATGATGACTAATAAGGAAGAGTTGGAACATAAAAAATGGTCATATTTACTTTATTCAAGATTTAGTGAAAGTGATATACGTGATAAGATACTTTTTTGTAGATTACATCTTGGAGACTCCAGTTAAGGAGTATAAGACAAGTCAGATCAACAATTATACACCATTATTACTATATCAATTAATTGGGGTGATGCTTAATTTTGATGTGAAAGGAACTCTTGGAGTCGTATTCTTATTTCTGTAAACTGTATTGAAGAAAAACTTGGAATAAGAAGTGGCTTTAGAAGGGCTTAGATTACATTATTGAATTCGATATCTAGGAATTCACGATCTAGTGAGCTTAGGTTGAGCTTGTTGAATAGTGGCATCCGTATAATATGCAAGTACCAAGGAAACTAACAAACTATAAAAAAATTATACACTTACAGTATATTTATACAAAAATATTCGTGGATTTGTGTTGATGTTTTTCTTTCAAATTGAAAATAATTTCCAATTTATTACTTTGCTTCCAATTAAATTAGCTTGAATTTTATTTTATCGCAGTTTAGATTTTAATCATATTTTCACTGTTACTAGTTTCCAGTTATTTGAAAACGGTCCTCTTGTTAAAATATAATATTAATTTCTGTGTTTTTTATCTGTTCCAGGAAGTATTTCAATACTGCGCCAAAAACGATTTAAAGCTGATTCTGACCTGCGAGTTTCTACAGGATTATATGAAGAAAAATCCTCAGTATCAAAATTTATTGGTTGAAAAATAATTAAGGTTTTAAATTAATTGAACTTTGTAATTATTTTACTTTGTAGTGAAGTTTAGTACTTTCAAAGTTGAGAGCCTGTCTACTTTGAATTTGTTCATATTTATACTCGCTGGCAGAGTAGCCAACACCAAAGTACAATATTATTGTGGCCAAAGCCGACACTTAATCACGCAGGCTGCCACAAATAAGGTGGATTACTTTGTTGGATTGGAAACAAAATTTTCAGGCCACAAAAATTATTTAGTTGTATTGAACTTGCAAACAATATAAACTATTTAATTAATGCTTCATATTTATATAATCACAATAGAAGCATACACATCTATTCCTAATTCAATTTTTATTCTCAAGAAATTCATTTTGTAAAATAAATTGAAAAATGTATGATGTAAAATGTGTATTTTGTACAGATTGTAATTTAGAATTAATTTTTCAATAAAATAATAATTGTGCTTATGCATTTTTTTCATTTTTGCGCCGTAACCTAGTATAGCCGAGTTATTCCTCGGCGTCCTTGGAGCCTGTCACAGTGGCTCAGCGAGCAATAATCAAAACATGTCTCAGAAGAGATTACCGCTACCCAACTGACCTGATATACCAAGAATTTCAAGTTTTTAGTGTTAGACAGCTTTACTTAAAAGTATTATTGACCCATATATATTACAATAAAAACTCAATATTCAATAATCTAGTTCACCCATATAACACAAGAAATCTTATTAATTTTGGTCTTGTCCATCCCCGACTCCTTCATAACTGCTCAAGGTACAATAGTAAGTATATTTGTCATATTTTATATAGATATATCCCCAACCACCTAAAACTAATGGAAAACTTCAGCATAAACACTTACAAATTCCATTTGAATAGATGGTTATTTGAAATCGGTAGGGAGGCTGCTGAGCAACTGATTCAATCCGCCTTTAGACATTGAAATTTGTTTTATTGGTTCCATATTAGTTGTGTGCATTTATTACTGCCTTTTGTTCTTTTATGTCTGCATTTGTTTTTTTGATTATTTTATTGCTAAGAATTCGAATATTAATTATTATGTGATCAGTTATTATATTCTCTTTGTACTTGTTGGTTATACTGTTCAATTTTACAAATACTGTATTTATCCGTAACATGAACTCATTCTCCACACTCAGACTTCTGTCTTTGTGGGGAATATTCACAGTATGTTTTGTAAATCTTAATTGTACATGGATGTGTATTTTGTGAATAAAACTTTATTTGAATTTGAATTTGAATCTTACCCTAGAAGAGTGGAATATTGGTTTGGGGTTGAATTATCTCAGGTTTGAAATAATCCACATATTTAAATACTACCGTATATTACTTTTTATCAATCAATTTATCAGTTTATAATCATTGGATTATACAAAAAACAGTATAGAACGTTTATAAGAAATAATAGTTATTCATTAGACTATTAGACAATATAGACAATTGCCTGTGTTAAGGATGAATCTGCTTAAGGGTTTTCTGCGCATGTTTTTCGAAATTTCTTGTATTGAATATTAGGGCTTTGAAATGTTACCGTATCTATTGCTGTGAGGAAAATTTTATTTCTTCAATATATTATTTTGTGAAATATGGGGGTTCAAAGTTGAAATTTTTGGGGGCAACTGATCTTACATGAGTGATTTTAAACTTTTGATAAATTTTACATAAAAGAAACCTTGAGGAATGAAATGACATATTATTTATTCCAATCAAACAATTAGTTTTTTCAAAAGAACTTTTTGAATAGTAGATATTTTTTACAGATTTTTAAATATGTATTTTGAAAAAAAAACGAATTACTTTATTGCTTTAATATGTCATTTTGTTTCTCGAGGTGTCTTTTAGTTACAGAAAATTGATCAAAATTATAAAATCAATCATAGGTGAGATCAATTGTCCCCAAAACCGAAAAATTTCAACTTTGAACCCCCATTTATTTCAGAAAATATTTGATGGAAAAATATTTTTCTCACAGCAATAGATAACATTTCAAAGCCCTAATAACATCCAATACAATCAACTCCGAAAAAATTATCAAGAAAAACCCTGTGCACATAAATTCTTTGAATGATTTATAAGAATACCTTTTTGCTTCATTTTTGAAATTAGAGAATCAATTTATAACAAATCTTATTTTTTAAATTATTAGATAATCAATTGATAAAAATGTTTTTCTCTCATAAATCTTTAAACGATCATTGATACACTGTTTAAAAATCCCCGGAAAGTTGAAAAAAGTCTTTGTTTAAGCATTTCAGTTGGAACATTTATATGTTTGAGTCGATATCTACCCAGCTTTAGTGGTAAAACTATCAAACTTCAAATACAGCTGTATGATACAGTTCAACATGTAAACATGCCTGTTATGTTATAGGTAGTGAAAAGAAATGATGAGCTCCACAGTTATGTGGTTCTCAATGTCAAATATTAAGTTTTAACAAATTTTACAAGAGGAGAGGACAACTTTCAGACGCACTATGCGAAAGATCAAGTGCAGTATGATTTTTTTGAAAATTCTATTTTATTTAGGTGAGCAAAGTATATATTATTAATTTGCCGTACGGTAGCTTAACGTACAATGATGTAAACGTTTTGTATCTTGTTGGCGCAACAGCCCTAACTGACCCTAGGCCCACCAGCTGGCTACTATAAAAAATAAACTGTAAAATAACCTATCCGTATGTAGTACAGTGGAATAATCTACTAAGAGAATCTCTTAAAACTTTAATATTTTTTTGAAATAATCGTAATATCTGGTATACACACAATAACATCATTCAAAGTTATGCTTTTTAGTAATTAATAATGGAGAAAGTCAAGGATTGGGGCTTGGATTTGGAACTTGTCCTTAATAATCTCACTATTATTAGAAATTCAAGTCATCGGGAGAAGAATGTAACTTACATAAAAAAGTGACTTCTGTCATGAACTACACGCATTTTAGGTGGTATTTAGATGAGGTAGTGCATTGCACAGGCATGTCATCTAATATCAAAACTAACACAGTATTTCTATTTTAACTCATTTATACTGGGGATACTGTAGGGATACATTTTTACTTCTAAAGAGAATTAAGCTTCATCAGAAAATCTAATATCAAAACTGGCACTGTATTAATATATGATTTTCACTCACTTATACTGTAGGGATGCATTTTACTTCTAAAGAGAAGCTTATCAGCCTCTCTTGTTTTTCTTTCTATTAAAACTGACACTGTATTTCTATTAAATGATTTTCACTCACTTATACTGGAGATAATGGAGGGATGCATTTCACTTCTAAAGAGAAGCTTCATCAGCCTCTCTTGTTTTTCTTTCTATTAGAACTAACACTGTATTTCTATTGAATATATGATTTTCATTCACTTGAGGGATGCATTTTACTTCTACAGAGAAGTTTTAACAGCCTTCAAGAGGCTGACGAAGCTTCTCTTTAGAAGTGAAATGCATCCCTTCAGAATAAGTGAGTGAAAATCATATATTTAATAGAAATATACAGTGTCAGTTTTGATATTAGATTGTTCATCTAGTATTTCGTCATGGAAAACATCACAGACCTGTCATCTTGTTAGCTGACTGTCAATGGATCAATAAATGCATTCTAACAGAAATAGAGATAGAAACAAATAATTTATAACAACTATCTTTAAAATTTTACAAATTCTGAAACGTGTAGAGCCATTGCTTAGGTCGTAAATAGGTGTGGTTTATTGAAAAATGAGCTGAAAACTGGAAAACATGTTACAATGTTTTTGCTTATGATGCCAACATGAGACTTGTGCGTGGGTAATAAGTAACGAGTTGTGTGATGGAAAACTATTCACAATTGAAATTGACTGCAAGTCTTTGAGATTACAATAAAAAGCTAACAATTTATTATTGACATCTAGAGGTGTAAATCAACAATTGATAACGTTCAAAAGTGTTTGATTTAAATTTTCAATTTCAAATATAGGCCTATTTTTTATATTCAAAGCTTCTTAGTGTTGGTGATAGTGGTATTGTGGTAGTTATCCAAAATGAATAAGTCTAATGTTGTCCAAACCACTTTAATTATCGAAACATGAGAGACTATAGTTTCGAATGTTACATCATCAATCTCAGTTGCATGATCTTCTACATTGATCTAGGGAGTGTATTGAGTTTGATAATGATGTAACAGTCGTAACTACAGTCTCTCGTGTTTTAATAATATTGAAGTGATTTGAAAATCAGTCTTATTCATTATATTCAAAGCCTTCAATGAAAGCAACAGTTAGCCTATAACAACCCAATAATTATGCTTAATCGACGTAATAAAAATTAATATAATATATTCATATAAAGTAATATCATTAAATGATAATAAACTAGTTTTAATTCAATTTTTCTTTTTCACCGAGAATATTGAAACTTGCTTAATAAATTATATTGAAAATATAAATAATTATAATATAAATATTTATATATATAATATAAATATATTGAATTATATAGAATATTGAAACATGATTATAAAAGTGAACACATACTTTTTCGGAGGGTGAAGCCCACACAGGTCTGACACCTGTTTGTGGGTAATGAATTGGACGATGATGATAGATTAGCTGAACCTACAGTTTTAGGAGGGTTCCGAACCACCTGAAGTGATTTTACAGCAGAGAATAGTCTCTTTTTCTGGCCAATCCAATAGATGATGGTGATAGATGAGTTGAACCTACAGTTTTAGGTGGGTTCCGAACTAAGTGATTGGAAGCAGGGCTTAATTTCTAAATTGAGAAGCTGTGAAATGTGGTATGGAATACCCCCCAGCAAAACGGGCAGTCCAGGGTTTTCCCCCGGAAAATGTTTGAAAATTATACTTGAATTGGTGCATTTTAAACGCATTTCAGCATGGTTAGTAATGCACATATTACATAATATACTAAATAAGAAGCTAGTTTAGATCTGGTTTAAAATAAATGATTTTATTATCGATTTAGACAGCCGGAGCTTCGGTTGAAATTAAGCCCTGATTGGAAGTGATTTTACACTAGACAACAGACATTTTTTGCTGGCCGATCCAGCAAAGCTAGATTGCTCACGTATTTCGTCATGGAAAACATCACAAAGTATTTTCAATGTCCACAGTCTAGTTTAGATAATAAGTTACAAGTTAGTTTGAATTAACTGACAATTTAACAAACTGACAAATATACAGAAACAAAATTTATTATTGACTTTTCAAGTGAATTCAACGACTTGCAGTCAAATTTTTATTAAGAATAAATAGTATTTTACTAACTCTGTAGGCCGAACGTTTTCGAGTAGTTAAAACCCATCTTCAAGGCATCCTAAATATCGATGTTGGTTTGTTGGTTAGAAGAACTGTGGTTTCTGTATAATGTGGTCAAAAAGTTTGTGTGATTTAAAATTTAACTGTTCGTTAAGGATGTTTTGTTTATTGTGTGTGGTGTGTTTGTAAATTTCAAATTGTTCCAAGGTGTTGAGTTCGTGTCCTTTAGATTTTATATATAGAATGTGTAAGTTGGTAGTGATGTCAGGAAAAGTGTGTCCAGTTTGAATGATATGGTCTGCAAAAGTCGATTCTGTTTTTGTATGTAAAGCTTGTAAATGTTCCTTGTAGCGTTGTTTGAATGCGCGGCCTGTTTGTCCTATGTAAAATTTGTTACAGTCAGAGCAGTTCAGTTTGTAGATCCCTGGGAGATCGCATTTGTTCGTGTTCATTGTGGTTTTTGGTGCAAGTGCACCAATTTATTAATTTCAAATTCCAATTAATTTATACTGAAGACTTCCGCAATGGCGGATATTGACAACAGCATTGAATAGCTGATGGAAATCGATGAATGCTACTGGCTATATACTGTACAGCAAAGACCTCACTACAGTCTAGTGGATAAGGCGCCCGACAGGCAACTGGGAGTTCCGCGGTTCGGTTCCCGGTGGTGACTGATATTTTTGTACAGTAGCATTCATCGATTTCCATCATTTATGCAATGCTGTTGTCAATATCCGCCATTGCGGAAGTCTTCAGTATAAATTAATAGCACTTTGAGTAATTTGAAATTTATAAATAAAAGTTATAGTAACAAGTGATAGCCGCGAGCCGTAGCAGGTATCTGTTCAATCAGAGAGATAAGCTGCGTTCGTAACGGTGACCGATTAGATTGGCCAGCAAAAAAGACACTGTTCTCTGCTGTAAAACCACTTCCCGGTGGTTCGGAACCCACCTAAAACTGTAGGTCCAACTCATCAATCACCATCATCCAACTCATTACCCACGCACAGGTCTCAGACCTATGTGGGCTTCATCCTCCAAAAAAAAGTTAATTGAAGTGCTCACTTTCTCTTTCAGTGATCCTTCAACTGGAAGATTGCAAATGTAGTGAGAATATGACGGATGAAAAGTCCGGCTTATCGAAACCATTTGGCTCCCTAGATGATGATTGGAGAAGATTGGATATGCTACAAAGTCTGCAGCCGCAAAACTCTGTTTTGAGAGCGGATTTAGTGAAAGCTTGTCGTTTGATACTAAACGCATTATACCAGAGCACATCATTCAACCCCTATGAAGAAAATCACACAAAATTGGCGCCATTTGCTCAAAATTACAACAACAGTGATTTAATTTTAAGAAACCATTCAAATGCAAAATTGTCACCCTTTGTTCAAAATTACAACAATAATGAAGGAATTTCAAGAAACCATTCAAATGGTGACGTAGCCCGCGTAAATAGATTGTTTGTAACAACTGAACGATTATTGAAGTTATACAACAAATCTGAAGGAAATTTCGAGATGAATCAACTCGAGCCTAATGCCGATAATATGCATAAATTGAAGCCAATGATACACGCTCAAGATTCTCTACAAAGTATGATGAAAAGTAAAACAATGACTAATAATGAGTATACTACTACTCTGCTACCCTTTAATAATAATGTTGCTTTGAGAGATAAAATTAGTGGTAGGAGTAGTTTGGAAAATAAAAACAACTCCCTAAATGCATTTGACAAACCTGAGCAAACTGGATTTGCTAATGGAACCAATTCTTCCTTAAAGCCCATATTGCCGTTTCATGAGTCGAGAAATGTAACATCACATAACGAGTTGAAACGCACTAATTCTAGTGCGCGTTGTGGACAGAATAGTCGGTTCAAATTCCCCGAACGTGAATTCAATTGGACTGATAGCGGTACCGACTCTTTGTCAACAACTGAATCCGAGATGTCGCTTCAGTATTTCAATATTAACATATTTCAAAATACTTACATTGGAAGTACAACTAATTCGAGTAACAATAGTTGTGCAATGGTGGCACCGACTGAAGCTGTTCCATTGATGGGTTCTGAAAATGACGTTAGTTTGAAACATTTTGAGAAAAACGTTGTACAAGACTACAAGAACCCAACAAATTATAATAGAGATAATTTAGATAAAGAACAAAGTCTATTTGTTCATGTTGTAGAGCCTATTCTACAATCTGATAGAAAAGTTTGCAATAACAATGATAATATTGAGACAAATTTAATAGCAGGGAGAGACAACATCAACGCCTTAGATACAATCTCCACCTCTTCGATAATTGCAGATAAATATTTTGATTTCAATGAAAATTTACACCGAGACAGTGGGGATAGTTTGGATAGAAATCAAGGGGTGGTGTTGACATTCAATGACAAAGTTCTCCCTAACATTACAACCATAAATAATGGACAATTAATGTCGGTTCCACAGGAACAAGTAGATGAGATTGTCGATTTGGATAAGGTGGTTCAGAAGTTTCTGGATTCACTTTATAACGGTTCAATTAATGTGAAAAAAGATGCCAAATCTACACTGCAAGACAATATTTTGATATTACAGGGAAATTTGTCCGATCAGAAAAGTTTGAGTTCTGTAATTGGTGAAGGAGACATTAAAGAAAACTTGAACTATTTGTCTTCAAATCAAAATAATGCGTTATCTAACTTACAAAGTTATAAAGATGGGATGCGGGGAAATTTGAAACAATCATATAATACGAGTAATGAAATTATTGATGGGATGCGGGGAAATTTTAAACAATTGCCGAATATTAGTCATGGAAACGTTGAAGGAGTGCAAGGGGATTTGAAGCAATCATTGAGCAATAAAAACGTTGAAGGAATTTTGAAACAATCATATAATACGAGTAATGAAATTATTGATGGGATGCGGGGAAATTTTAAACAATTGTCCAATATCAGCCATGAAAACGTTGATGGAGTGCAAAGGGATTTCAAACAATCATTGAACAATAAAAACGTTGAAGGAAGTTTGAAACAATCATATAATATGAGTAATGAAATTATTGATGGGATGCGGGGAAATTTGAAACAATTGTCCAATATCAGCCATGAAAACGTTGATGGAGTGCAAAGGGATTTCAAACAATCATTGAACAATAAAAACGTTGAAGGAAGTTTGAAACAATCATATAATATGAGTAATGAAATTATTGATGGGATGCGGGGAAATTTGAAACAATTGTCCAATATCAGCCATGAAAACGTTGATGGAGTGCAAAGGGATTTCAAACAATCATTGAACAATAAAAACGTTGAAGGAAGTTTGAAACAATCATATAATACGAGTAATGAAATTATTGATGGGATGCGGGGAAATTTGAAACAATTGTCCAATATCAGCCATGAAAACGTTGATGGAGTGCAAAGGGATTTAAAACAATCATTGAACAATAAAAACGTTGAAGGAAGTTTGAAACAATCATATAATACGAGTAAAGAAATTATTGATGGGCTGCGGGGAAATTTGAAACAATTGCCCAATATTAGCCACGAAAACGTTGATGGAGTGCAAGGGGATTTGAAACAATCATTGAGAAATAAAAACGTTGAAGGAAGTTTGAAACAATCATATAATACGAGTAATGAAATTATTGATGGGATGCGGGGAAATTTGAAACAATTGCCCAATATCAGCCATGGAAACGTTGAAGGAGTGCAAGGGGATTTGAAGCAATCATTGAACAATAAAAACGTTGAAGGAAGTTTGAAACAATCATATAATACGAGTAAAGAATTTATTGATGGGCTGCGGGGAAATTTGAAACAATTGCCCAATATCAGCCATGAAAACCTTGATGGAGTTCAAAGGGATTTGAAACAATCATTGAACAATAAAAACGTTGAAGGAAGTTTGAAACAATCATATAATACGAGTAAAGAAATTATTGATGGGCTGCGGGGAAATTTGAAACAATTGCCCAATATTAGTCATGGAAACGTTGATGGAGTGCAAGGGGATTTGAAGCAATCATTGAGCAATAAAAACGTTGAAGGAAGTTTGAAACAATCATATAATACGAGTAAAGAAATTATTGATGGGCTGCGGGGAAATTTGAAACAATTGCCCAATATTAGCCACGAAAACGTTGAAGGGCATTTGAAAAAATCATTAAACAATGAAAACTTTGAAGGAAATTTGAAAAAATCATATAATACACGTAACGAAATTATTGATGGGATGCAAAATAATTTGAAACAATTGTCTAATATTAGCCACGAAAATGTTGAAGGGCATTTGAAAAAATCATTAAACAATGAAAACTTTGAAGGAAATTTGAAAAAATCATATAATACACGTAACGAAATTATTGATGGGATGCAAAATAATTTGAAACAATTATCTAATATTAGCCACGAAAACGTTGAAGGGCATTTGAAAAAATCATTAAACAATGAAAACTTTGTAGGAAATTTGAAACAATCATATAATATGAGTAACGAAATTATTGATGGGATGCAAGATAATTTGAAGCTACCATCAAATATGAGCCATGAGATCGTTGATGGATTACAAGGGAATTTGACAAAGTCATCTAGTAATGCATTTATTCATCTGAGAGACCATAATAATGAAATTATAGACATTGTTACACAATCATCATTCGAACAGAAAAATGATGAATTCATAAATAATTACAACGATAAAGGTGATTTTCCCCCATCCTTCAACCAGAGCAATAACTTTTTCAATTTGGAGAGTCAAGATGATGAGAAAGACAATTTGAAACACACATTATTAAATCAAAGTGGCAGTTTAGCCAACTTAACCAACAACGGCTCAATAAATTTAGAATCTTCTTTTAATCAAAGCAACGATTATGTGAAAAGTAATCGTGATGGATTGAAAGAAAATTTGTCTTTAAGACGAAATATTTCGTCTTCAAGTCAGAGTAGAGAGATTAGCTTGAAAAGTCATGATTTAGTAAATCTAAAACCACCATCTTTCAATGAAACTAATAAATTAGTGACAATCCGCGACGAAGAAATAAGACGACCTTTCAAAGAATCAGCTTTTTATCAGAGTGAAAAGTTGACTAATTCTGAAATATATGATGATATAAATAATATGAAGTCGCCAGCTTTGAATAAGAGTAGTGACGAGTCGGTGACTTCGAGGAGTCACGAATTGAAAAATAATTTTAAAGGTGAAGGCAAAGTGAAAATGAATTTGGAGCCCTCCATGAGCAATGAAGCAACACTTTTGAAGCGCTTTGACGATGAAATAAAATCAACATCTTTCAATAGAACCAATGAAATGTCTAGTTTGAGAAGTTATGATGATGGAATGAAAGAAAATAAAAAAACATTGTCCCCTAATAAAACCAACGACGAATGGACGAATTTCAGAAATAAGGACAGTGAAGAAAGAGAATATTCAAAATTATCAACTTCTTTCAATCAAAGCAATGATTTAATTACTACTTTGGGAAAAAACTATTCAAATGCTCTATTGAATGACAAAAATGATTTAGAAAACAGAGGACGTTCTAACAAAAGTTCAAATTTAACTACGAAACAAACTACAAATAACCGTATAATCAGCATGCCTGTGAAAAATGCAAAGAATTCAACTAGTACGGTTAACGAGAGAAGTAAGAACATTTCAAAATCGCATTCAAATAACGTTTCTGTTGAGAATTTAGAGTCTATTGGTCAAGAATACTCATCAACTAAATCGTTAAGAAGTGAGGATCAATTGGATATTTCCACAAAGCGTTCTGAAGCATTACATGAAGATATTAGTTCTGATTTTCATAAACATGCTGATACATTAACTAACGTACAGGAATCAAATAAGCCTGATGTTGATAAATTAGTTGAAAGCGAACCAGAATCTAACGAGTCTATTTGGTTGACACCAGATTCAAATAATTCACTGTCAACGTATGCTGATATCAAGGGGGAATTGCGTGCTGACGATGACAATAGCACAGTACAGTTGCTAGATAAAGAGTTTCCCCTAAATGAGAAGGGAATTCTTCATCAGTTGAAAGATACTAATGGAAATATTACACAGAAAGAAGTTTAAATGAGGAAATATGAAAAAAGCATTACAAAATCATTTTTTACCAATTTTGAAAGACTAATAGTTTTTGAAAGACGGCAGTAAGCGAATTTATTAGGACCCTATTATGATGAAATGAAGTCTACTAACATTCTCAGCAAGGGGATGAGCTAGAGATAAAAAGCATCCCATATGCTTACTGTTGTAGATGCGTTTATTGTTGTGAGAAAATATGGGTTTCAAAAACAGTTTCTGCAAAGTATTCAAATCTGATTTGAACAAATTGGACCAAGTTCACTGAAAACGAAAAAATAACGGCGGATGAATTAAATTTTCAACAGTTGTGAAATCAAATTTTATTCAGATTGTGAAAAATAAATCTTGTATTAAAATTTTTTAATATTCATTAAATAATTTTTATTATTTCAAATATATAAAATAGTAGTTTTATTTCATTTATTAACAATAAAAAGCATATGGCTTTTATTGGTGGGGAGACCCTTACGGGTAGTTCCAACTCGCCGTTTGAGCCATGTTATGGAGAACATGGTGGGCCTACAATTTTTAGTTGGGTTCCGAACAACCGGCTAAGTGATAATAATGCTTATAATCGTCATAGAAGCCCGGTCACCCATCCAAACGCAGTCTTGAGCGTTCGTGACTGAACACAACGCTCCCCGCGTGACCTATCACCAACCATTTCATTTTAATGTAGCCTTCATCTTTGAGACAAATTTGAATAAAAAAGTCAATGAACTGCAGACATCCCTAAAAAAAATTTTTATTGTGGATGATGCCCACATGAGTCCGGAGACTTATGCGTGGGTAATGAGGTGAATGATGAGAAACATCCATGGCTGAATGATACCTAATATGTGACAGTAAGAGGCCATGGCAAGCTGTAAAAAGTAACTTATCAATATGAGCTTCCTTCTTGTATACAGTTAATATCATTCGTTTTTACATATAAAGTAGCTTCATACACATATAAGCAGGGTACAGTTAGGAGACCAAGTCTCTTGAACAACGGCCTACGTGAATCTAATCTATTTACTCTTTCCATACACCTAACCGCTTTCTTTTGGATCTTAAACACCCTATCAAGGTTTTGTTTTGATGAATTACCCCATACTAAGATAGCATACCTAATATGTGACAGTATGAGCCCATGGTAAGCTGTAAAAAGTAACCTTTTGTCATTCAAGCTGTCGCAGGACAAATACCCCAGATGAAATTTTACAACATATTTTCACAATGTATGGAGCCCAGGTCAATCGTCTATCCAAAAAAACTCCTAGAAATGCAATGTTTTCTTCCTGGTCTAGTTGATTATCGTTTACAAACACGTTTATAGCCCTCTATCTTCATTTGAATTAATGATAAGAGCCATAAACTTTTCAAATTCCCCTGAA
This sequence comes from Conomelus anceps, assembly GCA_948455865.1. Classification (NCBI taxonomy): domain Eukaryota; kingdom Metazoa; phylum Arthropoda; class Insecta; order Hemiptera; family Delphacidae; genus Conomelus; species Conomelus anceps. Next base: position 50,940,960 of record OX418224.1, read on the forward strand.
GTTTCAAAATATACAATTATTCCATTCATTAATAATAAAATCATAATGTAGACGAAGACTCCCAGAGGAGAGAAAACTTGCATGCTTTATCACGAAGTAATTCATAAGGTCAATCGATTAAGTGATAACGAATGCCAACGAGCTTTCAGTGGAATGAATTTCAGAGTAGTGTGTGTTTTGTGTGTTTTAGTGTGTGTGTGTGTGTGTTGTTTTATTCCTTTGGCAGTTTGGAAGTGTCTCCTCCGTGAAAAAGTCATGCTTAATTTAAATTGTCATGAAAATTTTAAATTTTGGTATTTTAAAAATCATGCTTAGTTTTAAAATTATGGTATTTTAAAAATCATACTTAGTTTTGTTTCAAAGTGCATCCTACATGATAGTTTCAGACTAGAGTTTTAAATTTAAAAGTCACGCTTAATGTTCATCCTACATGACAGTTTTAAATTATGGTGTTTTAAAAATCATGCTTAGTTTTGTTTCAAAGTGCATCCTACATGATAGTTTCAGACTAAAGTTTTAAATTTAAAAGTCACACTTAATTTTCATCCTACATGACAGTTTTAAATTATGGTGTTTTAAAACTCATGCTTAGTTTTGTTTCAAAGTGCATCCTACATGATAGTTTCAGACTAAAGTTTTAAATTTAAGTCACGCTTAATTTTCATCCTACATGACAGTTTTAAATTATGGTGTTTTAAAAATCATACTTAGTTTTGTTTCAAAGTGCATCCTACATGATAGTTTCAGACTAAAGTTTTAAATTTAAAAGTCACGCTTAATTTTCATCCTACATGACAGTTTTAAATTATGGTGTTTTAAAAATCATGCTTAGTTTTGTTTCAAAGTGCATCCTACATGATAGTTTCAGACTAAAGTTTTAAATTTAAAAGTCACACTTAATTTTCATCCTACATGACAGTTTTAAATTACGTTGTTTTAAACGTCATGCATAGTGTAGATTCCAAAGATTCACATAGAAGATGGAAGAAGAAAATAAATCCTCAGTTGAAGGAATTTTTAAAAAACACATCACTTCATGGAGTCCGATACATCGGCGACAGTAATCGACACTGGATTGAGCGATTATTTTGGGGTTTAGTTTTGTCCTTGTTTATCGCACTTCTACTGGGAATATTTGGAATGAGATGGTCTACATTGAAAGAATCTCCTATTACGATCGAATTGGCCAATGCACCCTACTCAGTTTCAACACTACCGGTTCCTGCTTTAACAGTTTGTGGCAGTTTTAAAATTTCCAATGAAAAACACGAACACTACATCAAAAACCCCGATAAAGTGGACTCAGTTTACAATATAGCTGATATTTTAGGGTATAAAACCGACTTTCATAGGATATACAAAAGTATATACAATGTTGAGTACAATAAGACAAACAATAATTTTAAAATAGCGGACTCATTACTAATTCAACTGTTTAATGAGTTGATAAGCTTGGAAACATTTATGAATGATAGTTTGAATTCGGATACACTCTGTTTCAACACCTTCACTTTCAAGGGACCCTGTATAACTTGCAACATGTTTCCACCTTCAAAAATATACAAAAACAATACGGTGCATCATTTTTTTCATAAAGATTCATATATCTATCGAGTGAACAATGATACAATCCATGGGCTGCCTTCGTTGATAGTAGGTAATGGTAATAATGAGAGTATTCAATACCCAGTGTCTGTAAAAAGTCCAGTGATTGGGTTTATTGTGAAAAAATATGTTGAAAATAAGGGGGGAAATTTTGAAAAAATAAGCAATGGGTGGTGGTACACGATTCACAGCCCTTGGGATGTTCCCAGTCCCTACATGAGATGGCATCGTTATAAAATATCTAAAAAAGCAATACAAATAAATATAGACCCCGAACAAACTATTCAATACCCGTCAAATGATGATCTATTGTGTAAAATATCACCCAGCAACCAATGCTACACTACAACAGGGAAACAGTTGGATTTTTTTCAGTACTACACACGACAAAATTGTTTATTGGAGTGTTACATGAAAAAAGCGTTACGTGATTGCGGTTGTGTTATGTATTTCATGCCACATAATGACACCACTCACATATGTCCGACAGGAAATACGTCGTGTGCGTTCAATATAACTCTAATGGATCACTACGATATCAGTGATGAAAATTCTCTAAATTCCTGCGATTGTTTGCCATCGTGTAACGACACAGAGTACAAAGTAATATCGATTGAATCGTACCCGAAAAACGTGGACAAATATTCGATTACAATTGTATTCAGGGACGATTTTTTCTATCCGAAAATTCGTACCTACACGTACAGCAACGATGAAATAATTCAGTCGACAATTTTTTACTTGGACATGTTTCTGGGAATCAGTATGCTCACTATAATTGAAATATTCTACTATATAGTGTTGTATGTTATTGAATATATGAAAAGGAGGAAAAAGCGTAGAGTACATTGTAGTCAGAATACAATTGATGGCAGTAGGACAGAACGTAAAAGAAAACGTAGGTACTGAATTATTTTATAAGAAATATCGTCTGTAGATATTATAGATATTTCTATAATAAAGGAATAACTATGAACTGTGATAATAAAAATCGTTTCTACTTTGGAATTTGTCAAAAGTATTTCTCTATTCTTTTCAATACACTGTATATTAAGACCCCAATTCTTGTCGTTACGAGTCACTGAACGTCGTTTTAATGTTCTAATAATACTGGTAATAATCAGAAATAGTAATATAAAACACAATGATTTATCTGGTGAGAAATTAGGTATTCCCGAGGCTAACCTACATTTTTTTTTTTGTAGATTACGTCTTGGAGACTCCAGTTAAGGAGTATAAGACAAGTCAGATCAACAATATTATACACTAGATACCATAATTACTTCAATTAGTTGAGGTGAGGCTTAATTTGGATGTGAAAGGAACTCTTGTACACTATAAAAAGCTTTATCAACTAAATATTTCTTCAATTGTTTCTTAAATATTTCTATATTTTCAAGACTCTTCAAAAACTGCGGTAGCATGTTGTAGAATTTCCTACCAATATAACTAGGTTTTTGTTTGAATATGCTACTATTGTGACTCATCAAGTGATAATCTCCTCGGCGTTTTGTATTATAATCATGTACATCAAGGTTTTGGTTAATATCATTATATATAGAGCAGCTTCATACACATATAAGCAGGGTACAGTTAGGAGACCAAGTCTCTTGAACAACGGCCTACATGAATCTAATCTATTTACTCTTTCTATACACCTAACCGCTTTCTTTTGGATCTTAAACACCCTATCAAGATTTTGTTTTGATGAATTTCCCCATACTAGGATAGCATACCTAATATGTGACAGTAAGAGCCCATGGTAAGCTGTAAAAAGTAACTTTTTGTCATTCAATCTAGCGAGCTGTCGCAGGACAAATACCCCAGATGAAATTTTACTACATATTTTCTCAATGTATGGAGTCCAGGTCAATCGTCTATCCAACATAACTCCTAGAAATGCAATTTTTTCTTCCCGGTCTAATTGATTATCGTTTATAAACACATTTATAGCCCTATCTTCATTTAAATTATGTTTGTAACATGGGAGTTACCATCAAAAATCTGCACAATTTTTAAATAAATCATTTATATAAATAAAATTAGATTTTTGTCTGTACATTCATCAGAATTATATATTTTTTGGTTATTTTTACGTTTTATACATTAAAGAGGCCGAAACAAGTCTTATCTTAATTTCTGTCTGTCTGTCTGTCACGGCCCCGATGCATTTTACGCGGCCTTCTCCTGAAAAACGAGAGCATAGATCGGGATTTAAGTTATTTATCAGTATTGAAAACCTTTTTGACAATGTCTTTAGCTATAAAAATCTAAATTAACTTTAACTTTTCAAGTGAATTCAACGACTTGCAGTCAAATTTTTAATAAAAATAAGTAGTATTTCACTTACTTTGTAGACCAAAACTGCAAGTCGTTGAATTCACTTGAAAAGTTAATATTAACAACGCAGTTCGTCATGGAACAAGAAATCCAGGAATTTAAATTATGGTAACTTTTTTTAACAGAATAATAAACGTTTAAAAACCAAGTATTATGCGATTTTGGATACATTTCTTCTAAGTTTTATTACCACATAAGAACAAATCACGAAATTTATCATGATATCAATCAGCTGTTCTCAATAATATTCTCTCTGTTAACTGTCACTGAATTGTTTACGTTCTAAGTTGTTTACTAAGCTGCTAACAACTTCATGATCGTTGCTATCAAAAAAGCCGAAACATATTTAGTCTTATTTCTAAACATAATCCGTACGAAGGACGGGCACAATAGCCCGTATGAAATAAAAATCATATTAAACAATAAACATTAATCAATAATAGTGAGAATGGTAATAGGCTAGCTAGTTTCTTCATATAGTCATAATAACGTGACGTCACTCAAAGTGCCGCTATTGACGTGTTTTTATTATAAATAGTGAATTGGGCTCTGTGAAAATGAAACCCGTCAACAGCTTGAAGTAACGTCACAAATTTTGCGTTAAATGTTGGAAGACTTGTAATTGAGCTGGCCTTTAGAATATTAATTTGAGCATGAAAATGAAAATTGATTATACCTACTGAAAGAAAGTATTGAGGAAAATGTTTTGCCACGACGAAATAACACTAATAACCTCATGGGACTACCCCAGAGGCCTGTTGTCTAATTTACGAACTACATTTATTAATACTTGTACTTGTAGTTACTGCAAAATATTTTTTTCAAGTTGAAGTATTTAATTGTAAATTGTGATTGTAGTTTGTGAATTGTTATGCACCGATTATAAAAATAAGAAATAAAACCGATAAAATTTAAATATATTAAATAGTAAGCAATTCAATCATCAAATTCAAAATTAAATGAGTGATTAAAACAAAGCTGCTTCTTCTGCAAAATACAACAAAAACAAAATTAGCGAATGTTTGCATAACAATTAAAAAAAAAAAAACGTAAGTAATTTTGTTTGTAGATACTACGAAAAATTGTGAAATTTTTACTTGCAAAATGTAAACTTTACTTGTAAATTGTAAAATTATTGTTTAAAATTTTTATGTACCCTGCCCCTGGATTTTATTTTCATGATCATATCACTGTTCTAAAAGAAGAGTGTCTTTAAACTACCGAAAAAAAGTTGTTTTTTATGATGATGCCCACATAAGTCTGAGACTTGTGCGTGGGTAATGAGGTGAATGATTACACTTAAATGCCTGACGGTGGAGCGGGATTCGAACCCACGACCGCTTAAACGACAGCAAGCTGAAGTTGCGACGCCTCAACCAACTGCGCTAAGCGGCCCGCCTGTAATGGTAGTGAATGAGTTATCTCTGAACTACTGAAATAAAAGTAATAAGTGTAAGTAAATATACAACAAAAACTTGCAAAAATAAATTATAAAACGATAAAATTGAAAAAATATTAAATAGTAAGCAAGACAAATATCAAATTTCAAAAGTAATAGAGTGATTGAAAGAAAGCTGCTGCTTCTGCATCAATAAAACAAGAACAAAATTAACGAATGAGCAAAAAATAACATAATTCATATATCAAAATTATTATGAATTATAGAGTAATAATAAATTTTTATAAACAAAATTGTAGATATCAATGTTCCACAACAATTCACAACCCAATTGGTTGTTAAAATGTGCGAATTCTTCAAAAAATGGTTCAGAATGGTTTCAAAGAAAAGTCAAAATGGATTCCCACGTACACGTTATAAAACTCAAGTTGGGATGGAATGCCCCGCGGAAAAATTATAAAACTAAGAAAAACACGATAAAGTTGAAATATAAAAATGGTAAGCAAAGCAATTCAATCATCAAATTCAAAATTAATTGAGTGATGAAAACAAAGCTGCTTCTGCAAAATAAAACAGAAACAAAATTAGCGAATGAACAAAAAGGCAGGCTGACGAAGCTTCTCTTTAGAAGCGAAATACCTTACATATAAGTGAGTAAAAATCATAATTTATATAGAAATACGGTGCCAGTTTTGATATAAGATTGAAAAAAGTGACATTTAAAAATGATTATTAATAATTAGTTATAAAGAAGAATAATAAATTAAAATAAATGGAAATTTAAGATATATTCCTCAACCATGTATTCACAACCTACTGACGATGTTTGTTGGAATAGATGCATTTACAAAAAATATCTGTTCAAAATTACTCGGTTCATTCTCAAGGAACAAGTTACTAAGTAAATACACAACAAAAACTTGGAAAAATGGTAATAAAAACGATAAAATTGACCGTTCAAAATTCATCATGCAATGTGCTTCTGTAATGAAAAATAATGTATTAACAAATGATAAAATATATAATTTCTATAACTTTCTATACTTTCTAACTTTCCTTTCTGGCGAAGGTGATATTGTGGAAAGTATCCATCCATAATGAATAATAAGACAAAATTGTCACAACAACATTTATTAAAAATATTGAGAAACTAGTTTCGGTTGTAATATCATTATCAATCTCAAACAAACTCGTTTCGTATAACAACCGAAACTAGTTTCTCAATATTTTTAATAAATGTGGTTATGACAATTTCGTCTTATTATCTAATATAAAATTTCTACTAAACTTTACTATTTCTCCAACGTGAGAAGTTACTGCCTAGCTTCAATAACGACTAGACAGGCTTCTAAGGAGAGCGGGTGCAGTACCAAGGGGCTAAAAAACTGCGAATCACGTAGCGCAAATTCATGCGAGGCCTCTTCCACAAATCTTTTCGTACTGTTTGGACGAAAACTGGCAAACAATAAAGGCCCAGTGGACGAAATCCATAATAGCCTAATTTTCGATTGTTCATGCGAATTTGGATAAACCAACCTCGACACCTTCAGCTTCCAGTGACCAACTGGCTGTGTGCAGGGTTTTTGGTCATAATTTTTTTCGAAGTTTCTTGCATTGGATGTTATTAAGGGTTTGAAATATTTATCGTCAATATCTCACAAAATAAATATTTTAAGAAATAAGGGGTTTAAAAGTAGAAACTTGTCGTTATTATCTATGTAGACTTTTCCTATTATTTGTTGATAACTATTGACATGAGAAGTTTTTCATCAATTATTTTGTAAAATATGGTGGTTAAAAGTTGAAATTGTTTGGTTTTGGGAGGCAATTGATCTCACCTATGAGTTATTTTAAACTTTTGATAATTTTTATAACTAAACGACACCTAGGGGGAAATGACACGTTTCTTATTTCAATCAATTAGTTTTTTCAAAATAAATTTTTGAAAAAACTGGGCGTGTTTAGATTTTTAAAAATTGTTGATCAGAATAAAAAATACGTCATTTTACTCTCTAAAGCCGCGTCTCCACCAACCGAACATGCTCGCCGAATATTGTTTGGTGTTGGTTTGGTGTGGACGCCTTCTCGTACATTATGATCGGTGTGGTGGGAATAGTGGCGGGAACCTGTTGTTGGTCGTCACTGTTCGCTCACAGACCGAACATTTCAATTGAACTCACGAACATGTTCGGTGACCCATATGATTAATGTTTGCCCGTTTTTTGTATTCGCCAACAATACGCAGCTTTAGGTGTCTTTTAGTGATAAAAAATTATCAAGAGTTCGAAATAACTTGCAGAAGTGATCAATTGCCCCCAAAAACCGAAAAATTTCAACTTTGAACCAACATATTTTACAAAATAAAAAAATCTAATATCAAAACTGACACTGTATTTCTATATAATATACGATTTTCACTCACTTTTACTGGAGATACTGCAGGTATGCATTTCACTTGTAAAGAGAAGCTTTATCAGCCTCCTCTTTAGAAGTGACATGCAACCCTCCAGTATCTCCAGTGAAAGTGAGTGAAAATCATATATTAAATAGAAAAATAGTCTCAGTTTTGATATTAGATGCATTTCACTTGTAAAGAGAAGCTTTATCAGCCTCCTCTTTAGAAGTGAGATGCAACCCTCCAGTATCTCCAGTGAAAGTGAGTGAAAATCATATATTAAATAGAAAAATAGTCTCAGTTTTGATATTAGATGCATTTCACTTCTAAAGAGAAGCTTTATCAGCCTCCTCTTTAGAAGTGACATGCTCCAGTATCTCCAATAAAAGTGAGTGAAAATCATACATTAAATAGATATACAGTGTCAGTTTTGATATTAGATTGTTCATCATGTATTTCGTCATGGAAAATATCCCAGAATAAAATTCTCATGACAATAGATAAAATTTCAATACCTTAATAATAAGTCCTGCGCATAGCCTTAAGAGAATGACTTCTGGCAAGAGACATCCCTGAAAAATCTATAAAAATAACCATGAAAACATCCTATCCAACGCAAGAAATTTCCATAAATTGTCATTATAATTGATGAAATAAATAATAAATAAAAGATTTTCCAACAAATTACTTCTGTTTATTTAGACAACTGAAAGTTTATACATATCTTATGCACAATATCTTTTATCTGTCATTGCTATAGTTAGAGTAGTTTATAGTCATCATTTTAAAGCTCCAACAATGTATATATATATATATTTCTATTGACATACATACAATTACAGTATTACAAACCACTTATAAATTTGTTGATGTACTAATTTTTGAAAAAATAATATACGGTGATAGTATTCATTATCAATGATTTATTTACGAATAGAAATTAAATCATCAGGATAATAATAGTGTTTTGCACAAAGAAAAGCAACATAAAGTGAATTTCAGCTCTGTCACTAGTTATTATATTTCTATGATGAAAAATAAATTTTTAATAAGATTCCTAAATAAAAAATCACTATATTATAAAAAAATTATTTATTACCCGAACTACTGACTGAGTATGTGTTAATTAGACACGATCTGTATTTAAGAGTACTTTCAAAATTAAAAAAATATCCAACGATGATGAATTCACAAGATAATTGATTTCAGATCAATGATATCCAAATAAACGATTTTTCTTCTAAATACTGAACGCGATTTTGTCCAATGATAAAACTACCAGTTCAATTTGCAATATTACACCTAGTTTTCCTAATATTTATAATACACAACTCTTCAACTTAAAAATAAACAACAATTCAATAATAAAATCTAAATAATTGATTACATACGTCTAAAAAGAAAATCAATTCTTATTGTTTTGGCCCATAAGGCATTAGGGAGATTTTGGGACAGCATTACTATATCTCAACATGTGCGCTGAAAATATTTCCATCTTTATATTATTGGTGATAATGATGGACATAAAAAATTAATAAGACTTGATATTGTCACAACCATATTACTTGAAATAAAAAACAAGATACTATAGTTTCAGCAGTTACGCCTTTCTCAATCTCGTACAAACTTGTTCGACAACTAGAATAGAGTAACTGCCAAAACTATAGAATCTTGTTTTCTCTAATAATGAGATACTATCATTTCTACCGTTTAACCATCATAAATTTAAACCAAACTTGTTTTAGAATCGGATAGAGTAACTGCCAAAACTATAGAATCTTATTTTTTTGTAATAAAAAATATAATAATTTCCACTGTTAACCATTCTCTCTAAATCAAACCAACTGTTTGAAATTGAGATTAAAGTAGCAACCTAAACAAAGATATCTATTTATTTCACAAATAAATTTAAATAATTTTTTTCGTTTTCTCCATTACATCTATTTATTAGGGTTTTGGTAGTAAGGTTTTAGTATTGGTTATTCTATTAACAGCTACCGTGATAGTAATAGTATTTGTGGTTAATACATGATTTAATTCTTTATAATAAATTAGGTTGTAACAACACCCAGTCTTACCCATTATGTAAGCTAATGACATAAATACCGGAAAGAAATTAGCGCACACGACAAGAGACTGTAACGGTACGCAAAAACAACCTTTATTGTATTTGAAGTTTCGCATCCCGTCAAAATATATTAGCATGTATGCTATCAACATTTTGCAGTGTTATTTCACGTTGATTACACGCTAAAATAAGGTAACGGTATGCGAACCTCCCTAATTTCCATAATATCTATGAGGCGAGGGATATAATATTAAAAAGGTTCTCTAGGTTTTCTATAGGTATTGGATAAGAGGTATCGTAGAAGGAAAAAGGTTCAGAGGTAAATTGCAGTGTTGCCGATTTGCAATTATTCTAGACGAAATGTTCGCAGTCGCGTTGTCAGCTACTCTCTTGCTCCATTATCTGTTGTTGTTGTTGTTCTTCTTCTAGTGTGTTGCAGAAATTGCTATCGTTTGCTCTGCAACACGCAAAAATAAATTGAATTGTTTTTTATTTCCTCTCTAAAAACAAATACATAGATAATAACAATAAGTCAAAGAAAAAATATTCTTCACATGGGCTACAATGTCTGTGTGCGAAGAAGAGTCTGAATCGGTAGAATCTTATATAGAAGAAAAAAAACAAATTAAAAAAAATGAAGAAAAAATAAATTACAGCCAAAAAAGAGAAAAAAAGGCTAAAAAAACAACCTCTTGAAAGTCATCAAACACCTATAATATACTTTATCTACGACCATGTCATAATGTATACATTACAGTTTCACAATTGATGCCAAAACAGCTGTCTTTTCGAAATGCTTTTTGAAACCCGTTGCATAATGAGCTCATTATAGTACAGGTTCTACATTATAACACGGGTTCTGGACCAATCAGAAGCATTTTTGATGGAATCAATATCGTAATTCAATATTGTGAAAGTATCAGCTGATTTGATCAAACTGCTACACCAGCTGCTTTAACCTAACAATCTACTATAACTTCTCGTATTTGAGATGAGAGGTTAGATATCTCTGACAGTCACAGGTAAAATGAAATTGTTTTAATTAAATGTATACTAGTGGTCGTAGATAAAATAGTGTATGCAACGATTTTATTTGGCCATTAAAGCACTCGTGAGATATTTATAACTCGTGCCTTAATAAGGGTCAAAATAAAATCGTTGCATAAACTACTTATTGCACCTGTGTAATAATAATACCTATGTTATTATACTAGTTGCTCTGTGAACAGTAGACCTCACGCCCAAGAAAAAGGGTGCTTACACAGAGGAACATACTCGATGGACTGAATGATAATCACCAGAGTAAAATTAAACACAGTCATCAGACCCAACCCTTGATTCAATTAGCGTAGTCTATTTCATGTCTGTTTTTCACAAAAGGTCACTCTGCATCATATCAACATGGCTGTGTTTTTAGTTTGCGAGACAGCTGAAATCTAATCAGATTTCATATGTCTGATGATTGAATTAAGGTTTATTCAAGTCTATTTTATGTCGGTTTTTCACAAAAGGTCACTCTGAATCACATCAACATGGCTGTGTTTTCTATTTGCGAGACAGCTGATTGCTCAAATTAGATTTCAGATGTCTGATGAATGAATTTATAAAACAATATTAATTAAATTTGTATATAATTTACTTAGTAATCACTTGTTATTATACTCAATTGAAATATTAGAAATGATTTGTTTCTCTCAAACAAATACGTTATTCTTATGAACGATATTCTTATTCATATAAATAAGACCCAACCAGATGAATAAGGGGGCACGAGGGCTATCTATGAATCTGATTCCAATTGCATATGATAGAGAAGCTAATTTAAAAATCATATGTTCCTGTACAGAAGGCCTTAGTCTTACTTTTTTTCATTTTCAATATCATTTATATGCAAGCAAATTTCGAAAATCCTCACACATACATCGCTGGGCATTCCTTAAAAAGGAAGATCCATGCAAAATTTAATTGAATTTGCTCCACGCATGCATGCGTAAATGTGTTACAGACAGACAGAAAGCCAAATGCAAAACGGTCGACTTGAAACAGAGACCTCTCTTCGTTCGGTCGACAATAGAGATCTTCTTGGTGTTAGAATTTAAGCAATATTACACTAACTTTGACTCTCGCTAAATCAAGAACATCCATATATTCTATATAGGCCTTAAAATAATATAGTTGGTTATCATACTTCGCATGCGCAAACTACAACAACAACAACGGTAGACGAGCTAGATTATGTACCATATTTACTAAAGATTAACAACCTATTTCATGATATTTTTGCTTCAAATCCCATGAAAGCCTAGAATAATTCGATAAAAATACGTCAAAATGATGGGTCACAATGGAAATTAAAATCTATAAAGATTAGACTTCAAATTTATAAAATGCCTAATCGTTGATCCACACATCGAAAGCAAGATGAGTAGTTTTATAATTAACTAGCTGGCCCAACGCGCGTTGCTGCATTCTCATAAAAATTCTCCTTGATTTTATTATTCGCCACCTCCCGCTGAGGTTACATTTAAAATTAGGAAAGAAGTTAGTCCTAGGGCTCTTCCAGCTGATCATAGAGGCTTCGTTGTTTTCTTAATCATCACCTCTGAATGAAGAAGCATTTCAAATTTAAACCTCCTATGACTATAAGGGTAGAAGCTAGGTTTTTTATTTTATTATTCGCCACCTCCCGCTGAGGCTGCATTTCAAATTTCTAGCTGCATTGGTTAACAGATGTCATCAACCTGGCATAATTACATTTCATCACACCCAGTCGTATGTTTCCTACATATTGCAAGGCTCCAACTGCACGGTAGCCTACATGCAAAGTGCAAAGTCTTTTGCTGTTCAAAGACAGCGTAAATAACGCCACTAAGGGGCCTGCCATATGATTAAAAACTGTTGACTTATATCAGCTGTTCCTTTAAGCTGTTTGGCTGGCAAGTTCAGTAGGTTAGGTCTATGAAATGATTTAATTATTAGCTCCCCTATTGAAATTTATGGTCAGAAACCATCCCCAATATTAACACAACATATTCCCAAAGTTTCATGCCGATCTGTCAAGTAGTTTTGGAGTCAGTCTATAGGGAACACACATACATACATACATACATACATACAGACAGACATTCATTTTTATATTATAGACTATGCGAATTTGAGAAAGTAAGTATACATAAATGATTACTTATTGTTTCTAGAATGAACTATAGGCTTTGATGGGCACAATTTGACAATCGTTATTTGCTCCTTATTGTTATTTTCAAAGCAATTCGATATTATCATCTGCCCAGGTTGAATTTCAAATTTGGAAATTTTATAATTTGTCCAACTCATCAATCACCATCATCCAACTCATTAACCACGCACAGGTCTCAGACCTATGTGGGCTTCATCCTCAAAAAAAAAAAAAAAAAAAAATACAACATATTTATGTGATACGATATTCTTATGATGATAACTCACCTAAGGAGATGAATAATATTTTCACAGACAGCTCTGACGGTGGGATCCACATTGGGATCGAGGTACATTGACATTAGTATACGACTTCCCTCTCCGCTCTCAAGCATTGGACAGTATCTTTGCGCTAAAAACAATTTCAAAATATCTATAAAGTGATTATTTAATTTAAAAAAATCAAATTATATTAAGGAAACATTATATGAGCTCTGTATTTATGAGGTGAAAGAGTTTGTTGAATATTTGAGTACTCCCAATTTATTCTATGTTTATTAATAACGTTATACTATGAACTAGATATTATTTATTTTGTAAAGTATATTACTTGAATGCTGAGAATCATAAGTTACATTTTTTTTGTGTTGCATGTGCTTGATTAGACCTATCACAGGAAATTTGAGCTTAATCTATGTTCAATTTCTCATTTCTCATTATTTCACGAATCCATTCAATTTCTGGGACTTTGATTTTGAATAGGGGCAAGTAAGTACCAATAGTTGTTGCTGTTTTTAATTGAAATTCCGTGTTTCGGAGGACACGTTAAGCTGTCGGTCCCGGCTGCCTAAAAACAGTCATTAAGTCACGTCAGAGGCCCTGAACTTATTCAGGTGCGACCTGATAACTCTGACACCAGACCTGAGCCAGCCAGGTCACACGATGTTATTATTTATCATTTAATTGAAATTCATTTATTTGTGATACGTAAATGTATTTGAGCAAGGCTATGCACACAAATGAAGTGAGAACAATGGCATTTAGACTGAAGATGATATAATTAATTGTGTTTAGGTTCACCTACTGTGATCAGGATATTAAGAATTGAGACATTCATGATAATTTTATGTGCTCGTTAGCTGCTTTTATTTGTTTGGAATTCTAACTCGAGATAATGTTGTGCTATATTTTGTTTTGTATATTGTTGCTCTATCTTTCTAATGTTGAAATATTCTTAAACTTAGTGTGTTATATCTAAAACTTGTTCTATGCTTGTTAAATTAGTTTGTATACTCTTATTTGTATAGCTATGCTGTGAACAAATAAATTGATTATTTATTTAATAACGTTATACAAAAAAAAATGTCCTACAACTGCTCGTAAAGTAGTTCTTTACGTACTGAAAACCAATTGTAAAATGCCTCTTTACTCTCGCCAGCTGTTTTCTTTACGCTTCTGTTTTGATTTTGATGTCTTCTCATTGGTGGATCATGGAATCCGTGAAATTCACATAACCTCAACAATTGCGCACGCTAACCAAATCCGCGTACGGTCTGTGATGTTACAAACTACAAGCTTTTATTGTGTTGGAATCCAGAACTGCAGTTTTAGGAAAAATATTGTATGCAATTCGCGCGTGAAGCTTCTTTATCGCTCTCACAAAATTACTGCGCTCCGCTATGTGTCGCGCAGTAAATGTTTTGACTCGAGCGATAAAGTCGCGCTTCACGCTCTTAATACATAAATATCTATTGTTTTGACAACAGATTATTATCAATTTTTTATTTATCTGCATGGGACCAACTCACCGTTCTTGGAGCAGACATGCCTGATGGCCCATACGGCCCACAGTTGTACCTGGGGCGCATCCTGACACTGCAACAGCGCCATAAACGGCTGAAAGCTGCGATAGGCGACCATTTCTACGTCAGGCGACTGCCACTTCCCCACCACAGCACCCAGCTCCTGCAGCACTTCCGCACGCGGCGACCCACTTCCGGCCCACGCTGCCGCACCCTCACTCGCCAGGTGCGCCATTATGCCTGCCGCAAAGTAGCTCACATCGATCTGCAACGAGTGCACCAGTTTCCTGCAAGGACATAAATGTTTACATCAGATAATGAATTTTATTCCTACCTAAAATAAATGCATTTTTTTTTTGAGGATGAAGCCCACATAGGTATTAGACCTGTGCGTGGGTAATGAGTTGGATGATGGTGATTTATGAGTTGGACCTACAGTTTTAGGTGGGTTCTGAACCACCGGGAAGTGATTTTCAGCAGAGAACCGTGTCTTTTTTGCTGGCCAATCTAATCGGTCACCGTTACAAACAGGACCTACGAGAACGCAGCTTATCTCTCTGATTGAACAGATACCTGATACGGCTCGCGGCTATCACTTCCCTATTTGTATAATGATTTTGACCTGTATTTGACTTGGCCTGTTTACTGTAATATTGTATTTTTGGCTCAAATAAATCATTGAATCATACCTAACCTAACCTCAATTCACTACAAACAAAACTGCTAACATAATAATGCAGCAATGTAGCCCGCCATAGTAAGGTGGGCTCCTTCCCCAAGCTCGAGCTTGCTCTTTTGGGGTAGTAATTTCTACATTTCTAGTTGCTTTATTTTAATATGACAGTGTTAATGTTTATTTTCTTGTATTGTATTTTATATTGTTTCTTCTATAAGGAAAAAATTATTTAAAAAAAATAATGGATAACAAGTGCATACAAGCAATAGAAGTCTACATTAAATAACATCTTTCATCACTTCAATACTGAACTAATTCTAGACATTAGATACTAACCTAACTAAAAACATAGTAATGCAGTTTCTTGCACGTGCACACAAGTCGCCATTAGATAGAATCAAAATTCGAAATTTGTTATTACATTAATAATTTATTTATTTATTGCGACAAATTTACAACGAATGTTAAGGTGCAACAGACTCAAGTCCAAAACTGCTCCCTTCACAAATTTTGAATATTTTACATTGTCCAAAGCATTAAGGTAAGCACAGACTAAAAGTTTAAGATTTGCTAAAAACCTTCACTCGAAAAATAACAAAATGAATCTTCTCACTTAACCACTATTAATTTAAAAGTTCATTAGATTAAATTCACATAACAAATATATAATAAATTACTGTCATTTAACAATAGTACGCAGACAATTGGGATATCTAAGCACAAAACTTATAAATTGCATTCCAAGTAGATTGTTCAGTAGCTTTTTAATGGCTGATGACGCCCACATAAGTCCGAGACTTGTGCGTGGGTAATGAGGTGAATGATTACACATAGATGATAGATGGAGGAGCTGGATTCAAACCCACGACCGCTTAAACGACAGCAGGCTGAAGTTGCGACGCCCCAACAAAATAACAGAAGATTGGTGGTTCCGATAGCGCAGTTGGTTGGAGCGCTTGTCTGAGATAAGACATCACAAAGAAGCCAATCCGCTATCCCTCGGAGCTTCTGTTTAGTGATTTCTAAGTATTGAATCCCAGACAGCTGTATGCAAAGGAAGTAGCATCTAGGTTGCACAAAGACAAATCTGCCTTCCAGAATAGGAATCACCACCACAACACCTGATACAGGCATCTCCTCATATCATTGAATGTTAATAACTCAAATGAGTTCTCAATTAGATTTTTCTAATAAATAAATCAAACAGGGCAGAAAAGGCTCTGTATCAAAGACATCTAGCACCAAAAATCTACAACTTAATTCCTGAAAACATAAAATCAATAGGACAGATCAATAAATTCAAGCAACAGCTTCATAACTGGCTAATAAATATTGACAGACAGCATATAGAGGATTTTTTCAAACAATGATTATGATGGAAACTTGCAATTTTGAAAACTGACCAATCCTCAATCCTATATCCTTTTTTCAACTAAACCTCCTTTTTCCTCTACTAACACTTACTCTGGCATGCCATAGTGGGGTAGGATGATTTCCAAAATATATGTTTAATTTATTAAACAGGAACATTCATTCAAAACATTTAGAATTTACAGGAAACCCACAACAACTGATACAATAATCCATAACACATCAAATCACCCAACCCAACATAAACACGCCGCTTTCAATCACATGCTCCACCGACTAACAAACATTCCTATGTCACAAGAAGATTACAATATAGAATTGAATACTATAAAATACATAGCACAACAGAATGGTTACAAACACACACTAATAGACAAACTACTGCACAGAATAGCAACAAAACCAATCACTCACACCAGCAACAAACAGAATGACAACCCCCATACATTCATCACACTTACCTACCTCAACAACAAAACTCATAAAATAGCAGCTTCATTCAGGAAACTCAAATATAAAATAGCTTACAGAACAACTAATTCACTCAAAAAACACCTGCATTCTCAGACAACATCTCAAAACAAGTACAACAGATCTGGAATTTACAAATTGAAATGTGATGACTGCAACAAGTTCTATATAGGACAAACTGGCAGGACATTCACCACTAGATTCAAAGAACACACAAGAGCCATCTCACACCCAAACACACATTCCACTTTTGCTGAACACATCATTTCAACAGGCCACAGTTATACAGACATTGACACTAATTTAGACACACTACACTTCACTCACAAAAGCCAGAAACTCAATGTTTTAGAACAATATGAGATATACAAACATGCAAAGCAGCAACCTGACAACATTTTAAATGATCAACTTAACTTCTTCTAGCATACTCTATTTGACAAAATAATCCCAATTTCAAACCTCCCGCCTACTCATCCCCCCACCCCTTCACCATTCCAACATACATAACCCTCAAACTCATGCCTTGAATCAGTGTACTGTGGGTCGTCTGATGATGCTCTAGACAACAGAGCGAAACGGCCGTCACGCCATAACGTGAGTCAATTTCCATTTAAAAGTGTTTTTTAAGTTTATAATACATATTAGTGGAAACAAGATGGATCTTCAACATCTTAATTTATTATATGTACCTTATTATTATCTGAATATAATTATTGAACCGCTTGGTTAAAATTCTTTGTATTGTATATTGAAAAAGGAAATACAGTTATTATCTATTTATCTAGGACATTTAAGAATGATTTGTATGCGTTCCTTGTAGGGAAGGCCTACTACAGTGTGGAAGAGTTCCTAAATGATAGGACAAATAATTGCTAATGTGACAGAGTGGTTATTTTATCTGCAATGTGATATTTCATGTTTTATGACATGTTGTGCTCATATAATGTTAGGCCTAAGTGTTGTTCATTTGATTGAATTAATTTTATGTTTTTACCTATTGCGGTATACTTTCACTTTGTATGATCAGTTGTGGACTATATCAAATTTGACTTAATATTATATTTATTGGTGATTGTACATTGTAATTCACTTTATACTTATTGACTTGGCCGATTCATGTATTGTTTTTATGGCTCAATAAATTGATTTGATTCACTTCATTACCCACGCAAAAGTCTTCAGACTCATGTGAACATCATCATTTAGGGAAGTGATAGCCGCGAGCCGTAGCAGGTATTTGTTCAATCAGACAGAGATAAGCTGCGTTCTTGTAGGACCTGTTTCTAACGGTGACCGATTAGATTGGCCAGCAAAAAAGACACTGTTCTCTGCTGTAAAATCACTTGCGGGTGGTTCGGAACCCACCTAAAACAGTAGGTCCAACTCATCAATCACCATCATCCAACTCATTACCCACGCACAGGTCTAAGACCTATGTGGGCTTCATCCTCAAAAAAAAAAGGGCTTCAACAGCAAAAAAAAAAGAAAAAAGATTGGACTCACATACCTGAGCAGCGAAACAAACTTGGGCTGCAGCAGACAATGGCGTAGACTGGGCACCTCGGCAATGTTGTTGACCAGGCCGAGCACTTTAGTTTCGACGGTCGCCTCGCCCGGAAAACGCTGCAACACCTGCAGAAACAGATCCAGTCCGCCCTCGGCCAGAAACACGTTACACGTGGTCGGCGACTCATCTGTAACTGGCCCACAATGCATCAACACTCTCCCATATTAGCAAACACGTCACTCACAAGTCATAGGCGATGCTAATCGACCATCATTTCTATGTGATAGAAATGCAATAGAGTTTTAGCTCTATCAAAACTAAAATACTACTACTACAACGATAACGCTATCGTTCTATCTATCTATCTATCTATCTATCTATCTATCTATCTATCTATCTATCTATCTATCTATCTATCTATCTATCTATCTATCTATCTATCTATCTATCTATCTATCTATCTATCTATCTATCTATCTATCTATCTATCTATCTATCTATCTATCTATCTATCTATCTATCTATCTATCTATCTATCTATCTATCTATCTATCTATCTATCTATCTATCTATCTATCTATCTATCTATCTATCTATCTATCTATCTATCTATCTATCTATCTATCTATCTATCTATCTATCTATCTATCTATCTATCTATCTATCTATCTATCTATCTATCTATCTATCTATCTATCTATCTATCTATCTATCTATCTATCTATCTATCTATCTATCTATCTATCTATCTATCTATCTATCTATCTATCTATCTATCTATCTATCTATCTATCTATCTATCTATCTATCTATCTATCTATCTATCTATCTATCTATCTATCTATCTATCTATCTATCTATCTATCTATCTATCTATCTATCTATCTATCTATCTATCTATCTATCTATCTATCTATCTATCTATCTATCTATCTATCTATCTATCTATCTATCTATCTATCTATCTATCTATCTATCTATCTATCTATCTATCTATCTATCTATCTATCTATCTATCTATCTATAACGCTAGGTTGTAATGACAGAACACAAATGAAAATGTGAATAATAATAATAATAATAATAATAATAATAATAATAAATAATAATAATTATAATAACAATAATAATAATAATAATAACAATAATAATAATAATAACAATAATAAAATAATAATAATAAATGATGATAATAGGTTCTTCAAGGAAAATAATATTAGGTCCAAAAGTTAATACACAATCAGAATATAAACAAAGATCCAACCAAGAACTTAATTTCAAAATAGAAAAAATATCAGACGTAATTAAGAAAAGAAGATTGCACTTCTATAGACACATATACATAATGGAAAACACCAGATTAACAAAACAGATGTTCGACCTACTTAACACTCACAAGAATACGATAATATGGCTTAAAGAAATAGACAATGACCTTCTGAACAATGCAATAGACACAGGGATCTTAAAAAAACAGAGAAATATTAAGAAAAACAATACAGAGTTTAGAGTTTCAGGAGAAGAAAATAGGTATCAGCAGAAAAGTGAGAGAGTGGACTCAGGAAGACAAGGAACGCCACTCTAGAAAAATGAAAGAAGCATGGGCAAAAAGTTGATTAAGCTGCTCTCTAAAAGAGTTATTTGAAAAAATGATAATAATAGTAATAATAATTAAAAATAGTTATAATAAAAGAATAACAGGTTAATAAAATAGGTAATATAGTTATATAAACTTATAATAAAATAAATTGAAATAGTTATAATATTGATAAGCAAATGATTTTAGGCCCTTATGGGTAGTTCCACATTGTTGCTGGAGTTACGTGCATTAATGATGTTAAATAAATAATATATAAATACATATATTATTTTTTTTACAAATATAAAGTATTATATTTGAATCTGACATGATTTTTTTCTTGGGAAAGATGGAGAAGAAGAAGTGAGGTGAAAAGAAGTAAAAGAAGGAGAAAATGAAAGGGAGAAAAAGAAAAAGGAGAAAAGAGGAAGGACGAGAAAAATAGAAAATAAAATAAAAGAAGAAAGCCAGAGAAGAAATAGGAGAATCAGTGAATAGAAGAAGCGAAGAAAGCAAGAGAAGGAGTAGAAAATACAAGTATTAGAGGTAAAGAAAAGAAAAGAAAATGGAGAAAAATATAGAAAAAAAGATAGAGAAGGAGAAGGAAGGAAAAGAGGAGGAGTAGATGAAAAGAGAAGAAGGATAAGAAGAAAAAGGAGAAGGTTAAGAGAAGAGAAAGAAAAAGGGGATGAGGTGAAAAGAAGTAGAAAAAAGAGAAGGAGCAGAAGAATGAGAAGGTAAAGACAAAAAAGGAGAACAAATACTAAAAAGAAGAAAATCTAAAAAGATGAAGAACCAGATGCACCCCTACATTATAGGTTATGTAACATTCTAGATATTCCAATTCAATTGAATCGAGCAACATGTTAATTAGTTACTGAAATTCAAAATATAAATGAATGTCCAGTGGCCTGTATCATAACAAACTAAAAATTACAGGTGCAGCAACTACAAGAAGGAGATGGAGTAGCAAAAGAAGAAGGAAGAAAGATAAAGCTAGGTTTTCGTAGCTCTGCACTTTTTGCGGAACGCACTGCGTACCAATGTTGCCAGACGCAAGCTAAAGAATTGTGGGGAATTTGGTTTGAAACTACCGTACGTTTTGATTGATATGTACAGTAATTTTGAGTCAAATCCCCCACAATTCTTTAGCTTGCGTCTGGCAACATTGGTGCGCAGTGCACTACGAAAAAAGTGCGGAGCTAGGAAAACCTAGCTTACGAGAACTAGTACAAGTACTAACAATATTAGTTAATAGTTTGTTATTCAAGATAAGATTGATTTAGCAGTCTGACCAGTCAGATTCCAGAGCGCGCTCAACGTGAACTTCATGGTAATGTCGACAGTGTTGGTCTCCATTTTCCCACGCACCAATTCCAAGAGTTTGCGCATGTACTGAGGCTGAGCACCCAATTGCGACGTTTCGCTGGTAGATATTTTGGCAGCTGGAAACAAAAAACATAAGTTTATAAAAATATATCACAATCACAGCAAATTTGACACACAGTACCTTAGTTCAATTTTTAGTTTCAAAATTCAATTCAATGTTCTCTGAACATTCCTGTCCAGAGGAGTTTATTTTCATTTGATACATGATAATAAATTTTTACAATGTCTATGTATAAATATTTCCACATTGATTACTCATGAACACCCCACTAAATGAATATGTGCTGGGGTGAAACAGTCTAGTTGGAATAGTAGTTAGGCTTGTTTCACACATAATCGGCATCGAGTAACCGTAGTCAATTAACCGGCATAATTAATTTTTTTTTTAAAACAAATAAAACTTTATATTAAACTTTTGTATTAAGTATACTAATACAAATAGAAATAGCTATTTGTGTAACTAGAGTGCAAAATAGCGTTTTTCTGCATCGAGAGAAACAGTTTTTTCAAAAGCCGAAGGCGAGTGAAAAAAGTTTCTCGAGTACAGAAACAATACTTTGCACTCGTATTACATATTAAATTTTTCCTACAGTAATGTATAAAGTAATTTAAAGAGGACAAAACAGGACATACATAACCTGACAATTCCTCACATAACCTTCGAATCAAATCGATTTCAACAACAACTACAACAACTATTTCTCAGCTGAAGCAGAGTAGCCAACCTATGTTTGAATGCAGAATAGGGAACCTGCGTATTACATGCTCACTATTTTGTGTTGTTAGGCTGCAAATCTGGAGTGCGGAAAAGTACACTGGTGCAGGAATAGACTATTTTGCGTGCTACAGTTCGTGCCTATTTTTGCACTAACTGTAGCACGCAAAATAGCCTATTCCTGCACCAGTGCACGAAAGTACTTTTCCGCACTCCAGATTTGTAACCTAACAACACAAAATAGTGAGCATGTAATACGCAGGTTCCCTATTCTGCATTCAAAAACACGTTGGCTACTCTGCTTCAGCTACGAAATAGTCAGCTGTAGTTGTTGTTGAAATCGATTTGATTCGAATATAGGTTACCGGTATGTGAGGAACTTTCAGGTTATGTATGTCCTGTTT
Source organism: Conomelus anceps (assembly GCA_948455865.1). Lineage (NCBI taxonomy): Eukaryota > Metazoa > Arthropoda > Insecta > Hemiptera > Delphacidae > Conomelus > Conomelus anceps. The sequence goes on from OX418224.1 coordinate 50,963,858, forward strand.
AAATTACTTTATACGTTACTGTAGGAAAAATTTAATGTTTAGTTCGAGCGCAAAGTATTGTTTCTGCACTCGAGAAAATTTTTCGCCTTCGGCTCGTGAAAATACTGTTTCTCTTGGTGCAGAAAAACCCCACTTTGCACTCTAGTTACACGAATAGCTATTTCCTTCCTTCTTTTAATCTCCAGAATTACTGAACGAAATTCAACATGAAAATTAAACTAATAGACATTATTTTCCAAAAATATAACATAAAACATATTAATGTTAATGAAACAAAAAAAAAGACATTACATTTTTTTTAAATGGTCTAAGTGTGAAACGCTCCTTATGATACAATGTCACTACGGCAGGATAAAGGACACCAGTTACCCGATGCTTACACTTTCCAAAGTTAAATGGGCCATCTCCAAGTTTGGCCCATTCAAATCTCCTGGGGGGGACGGTATCATACCGGCTATGTTGCAGCAAGGACCAGAAGCTCTCTTGGTCCTCCTGTGCGAACTCTTCAGAGCAAGTCTGGCTTATGGGTACATCCCTCAAGCCTGGCGCCTCAGTAGGGTGGTCTTCATTCCCAAGAGAGGAAGAGCAGACTACTCAACTGCAAAATCATTTCGCCCCATCAATCTTACATCGTTTCTCTTGAAGACACTGGAGAGACTGGTGGAGAGACATCTAAGAAAGGGAGTGCTTTCAGGTACTCCTCTTCATCGGAATCAGCATGCCTATCAGCCTGGTAAGTCCTGTGAAACAGCCCTGCATCAACTTGTGAGCAGGGTGGAGGACAGCCTTGCTGCCAAGGAGATTGCTCTATGCACCTTCATGGACATTGAGGGTGCTTTTGACAATGTTACTTACACGGCCATGGTCCGGGCAGTGCATGGGCGTGGTCTTGAGTCTGCTATATGTAGGTGGATTGAGGCCATGCTCCACTCCAGGCGGATCAGGGCTGATCTTCAAGACAAATCGATGGTGATCATACCTGCAAAAGGTTGTCCGCAGGGAGGTGTGCTTTCTCCTCTTCTGTGGAACCTTGTGGTGGATGGTCTCCTCTGTGAACTCACTAGTAGAGGCGTCTTTGTCCAGGGCTATGCAGATGACATAGTCCTCATGGTACAGGGAAGGTTCACAAATATTGTTGCTGATGTCATGAACGTCAACCTTCAATTTGTTAATGACTGGTGTCTTGGAGGAGGACTAAGTATAAATCCCTCAAAGACTGTAGTTGTTCCATTTACAAGGAAAAAGAACCTGGAGTCTCTCTCCCGGTTGAAACTTGGACCAACACAGCTCAAAGTATCAGGTATAGTCAAATACCTAGGGCTGACTATCGACTCCAAGCTGACTTGGAACAATCATTTGAATAATATACTGCACAAAGCAAAATGGGCGCTTATGACGTCCAGGAGATTTGCAGGTTCCATGTGGGGGATCAAGCCTCACATAGCGCTGTGGCTGTACAAGACAGTAATAAGGCCTCAAGTCACATATGGATCACTAGTCTGGTGGACAAAGGTGAACCAGATTACAGCTACAGCCAAACTCACAAGTTTACAAAGGATGGGCACACTCCTAGTCACTGGAGCTTTCAGGAGCAGCCCATCAGCAACTCTTAAAGTTGCTCTTGGCTTGCTGCCCTTGGATATTTTTATCAAGGCAGAAGCACGAAAATCAGCCTATTGATTGAAAGTCGCAGGCCAATGGAGGGAAGGCCTGTCTGGAACAGGCCATTGCACAATCACCAAAGCTGTTGCTCATAGCCCTGTGCTTGAAATGGTTTCAGATGTCATGAGTACAGAGATGGTTTTCACTAAACCTTTTTCTGTTAAATTCTGCTCTAGAGAGGAGTGGAGGTCTGAGGAAGGGCCCTATATCAGGAGAGGTAGCCTTGTCTGGTACACAGACGGCTCTCTTATTGAAGGGAAATCTGGCTATGGGGTGTACAGTGAATCACCCAGAACAGAAATCTGTGCAAGTCTGGGACAATACTGTACTATCTTTCAAGCAGAAATTTGGGGCATCATGGCTTGTGCCAATATAGGCATTGCCAGACGCTATTGCGACAAGCATATAGTAATCTTGTCAGATTGTCAGGCAGCCCTCAAGGCTCTTGACTCTAATGAAATCAAGTCAAAATTGGTGTGGGAGTGTCACAAAACACTCAGCAAGCTCGCAACACACAACTCTGTGCATCTTGGTTGGGTACCTGGCCATGTAGGCATAGGTGGCAACGAGTGTGCAGATGGGCTTGCTAAGCAAGGTTCTAGTAGGTCATTCTTTGGCCCAGAGCCAAGCTGTGGCATAAGCAAAACTACTGCCTTCCACACAATAAACAAATGGTCCAGGGACTTACATCACCAGCAATGGCAAGGTCACTCAGGCCAAGCACTTGGCAAAAGGCTGCTAGCAGACACAAGCTCCTACTTCACCAACTGGCTGGTGAGGCTGGGTAGAGGTCAGGTTAAGCAGCTGATTGCTCTGATAACTGGACATGGCCACTTCAGGAAACATCTCCACACAATCGGACTCAGAAATGAAAATCAGATGTGTAGGCTTTGCAATCAGTCTGAAGAGACTGCCAAGCATATCATACTGGATTGCGAGAGACTCGGGGCAAGGAGAATGGCTCTGTTTGGCTTTAAGCAACCAGGTGATGAATGGGACGTTAGCATAGGGAAGAAACTCCTGGATCTTGTAAAGGGCACAGGTATTGGTTTGCCTAACTAACGTACTAGGGACACACAATAAGCTTCGGTTGACGTGTGAGGATCTTTGAATCTTCTGGATCTTTGAATCCGTCCCTTCATAACATAACATAACATAACATACCCGATGCTGGTTATGGGCGAGACAAGTTTTAGGGAAACACAACATATACATAAAAAATAGTCATTAATACAAACACTTGACAATGCAATTATACATGTGCAGAACTAAACACTGCACAAGCTTTTTTTAACAGATGAAATACATAGTCTCCACGTATAATAGTATATATTTTAAAATAGTTTATAGGTTTTACTTTTGTATAATTTTGGATTTCAGTTGTATTTTAATATTTTTCATTTTCTGCATGACTTGTATATGTGTGTTTTGTTTTATAAATAAATAAAAAAATATATATATATCGACAAGTCGATCGATAGCCTAATACAAATCGATAGACTATCGACTCGATGTTTGCCGTGAAACTAATAGAGCACATATCGAAACTTATTAAGGTATGCGAAAACTCCCAACCTTTACCTTTGTTTTAAGATTATAAGCAATTCTATATGCTCATTCTAGTCGGAGTAGTGACTTTTTTAAATACGGGTATTTTTTTCAATGACTCTTTATTTATGTTGTTGACAATAGCTATTTGTCTAACTAGAGTACAGAGTACTTTGTGGTCGAATTACACATTAACATTTTCCTACAGTAACGTATAAAGTAATTTAAACAGAACAAAACAGGACATACATAACCTGACAATTCCTCACATAACCTATCTTCGAATCAAATCGATTTCAACTACAACAACTATTTCACAGCTGAAGCAGAGTAGCCAACCTATTTTTGAATGCAGAATAGGGAACCAGCGTATTACATGCTCACTATATTGTGTTTCGGTAGCAAATTTGAAGTATCAAAAATATGCAAATCAAAAGTACTTTTGCGCACTGGTGCAGGAACAGACTATTTTGCATGCTACATTTAGTGCAAAAATAGGCACTTTTTCGGGTCACTGTAGGAAAAATAAATTAAAATGAATTTGTTGCTCACCCAGTATACTACATATAGCCACACTCATCCTGTTCATAGAGGCGTCGTCAAACGCGCACAACGAGTTCAAAACGAGTCGCGCGCACCGATACTTGTCGATGGGCACGTCCTGCAGTATCCGGTCGCTGCACAACGTCAGCAGCGTGTTCTTCTGCAGCTGATAATGTTCGGGAAACGTTTCCATGGCAACCAGCGACAAATCAACAATGCGCGCCAAAATCCGCGGGTGAATTTTCCCCGCCAAATCGCCTTTGGTCAGGTTATAGAGGCAGGCTGTGGCAGCCATTTGCACGGCGAACGCCTGCGGGTGCTGTTGCATGCCCGGTAGTACCAACTGCAAAAAAAGAAGAGAAAAATATCAAAATAACCATATACACACATCACTGTATTCTAGCGAAAATAAAAATGCTGTAGCAGTAGTCTGTCAACTCATTCTTGGCAGTGTGTAGAAACACATTTCCGGACAATAACAAATTTTTTGACATTATGACAACCAAATTGAAGCTTATATAAGCTTATAAATTCATTATTGATTTCTCTCATTTCACGAGCTTTCTATGTTTACTAGTAATATTATTGAATGAACTCGCAGCTATCGCTCAAGTATTTACTTTGCTGGCTGTGCCAAAAATGTGTTATACACTTTATATTGTGAATTTCTTATATTTGTATTTTGGCGAAATAAAATATTATTATTATTATTATTATTATTATTATTAATTCACTTGTTGCCTAGACAATAATTTTGCAAAATTATTCTTTGACAATTATTAGTTGAGTTTCTATGTAGTGGCGAAGGTGATATTGTGGAAGATATCGATAATGAATAATAAAACCTCAAGTTGTCCACACACACACAACCACATTTTTTTAAAAACAGTGAGATACTAGTGTCGGTTGTTACACCACTATCAATCTCAATCAAACTCAAGAGAGATTGATAATGGTATAAAAACCGAAACTAGTATCTCACTGCTTTCAATAAATGTGTTTGTGACAAATTCAAGTCTTATAATTTTCATTTCGATAAAAATTATCAACTTTACAACGATGATACCTTTTAAGAACTAACATTTTACTTGAATTTCTTGATCCATACCGATCTGCGTTGTTAATATTGACTTTTTATGGCGAATTTAAGGACTTTCAGTCAATTTTAATTGACAATAAATAAAATATTTTACTTACATAGGCTAAAACGTTTTCGAATCGCAATGATTCATTTTAAACAGCTGAAACGTTTTCGAATCGTGATTCATTTTCAGCAGTTTCAAAATATGTATTGTTATGTTTGTTTTTTGGGTTGTGTGTTAATAAATTGAAAATTGAAATGGAATCATCACGATTCGAAAACGTTTCAGCCTACGTGAGTAAAATATTTTATTTATTCACAATTAAAATTTACTGCAAGTCATTAAATTTACCATATAAAGTTAACATTTTACTATTCGACTCTAAATCAAAGCTAACCTAACAGAGCATTGTTAGATAAGATGAGTCACGAGCCCCTGGGCCCTATCTGTAAGGGTGACCGATTGGTTTGGCCAGCAAAAAACTCTGTTCTCTGCTGTGATATCACTTTCCGATCGTTCGGAACCCACCTAAAACTGTATGTCAAGCTCATCGATCATCATCACCCATCTTATTACCCAAGTACAGGTCTCAGATCTATGTGGGCTTCACCCTCCTAAAAAATCTTGACTGACAATCGATACGCTTGTCTTTGCTATCAGTTATTTTTGTAATGTAATATTATAAGCAGCCAAATTGATTAGGCACGTACCTCTATGACATCGACCCTAGCATCGGTGAATGTAGGGGTGAGTCTGAAAAGATTGTAGAGGCACTTCTGAACAAACAGATACCTAGATGAGTACCTTTTCAAGGCCAAAAGTATCTGCTCCTCAGTTGCAGTACCTGCAATCTGAAATTTACAGAAAATTATCAATTAATCAAATTATATTAATATATACAGAACTCAATATTCCATCAGACAAGAGGATTTTATATTGTTAGGAATGCAAAACAAGCAGTTGTTCAAGCACTCATTCTACGTACATCGTTTCCATTCACAGACGAACGTGACTTGTAATCTGAATCTTCATTCTCTTGCTTTTCACATGTCTTTGTCACTCTTATTCTTCAAATATGCATCTCTCTCACTCAATTGAGCTTCTCGACAATTCTACAAACTTCCTGAACAATCGAGGTCATGTTCTACTATATTCTGAAAGCTTCAATCGCCTTCTCAAAGCATCTAGAAGCCTCCAGTACTTGGAATTATGACAACTATATAAAGGAGCTCATGTGAACCAGTGAGTGAGTCTTACAAACTCACATGACAGATTCAGATCTCGTGCCATTGGAGTAAACAGTGCTCGATTCCAGTGTAACGTGCAGAGACAAGTGTTTACTATTTGTACAGCTTACTAACAGTTTAAAGACGTTGTGTCAAATGATATTATTTGGGACTGTCAAATAACGAATTGGACTGTGTTTTGTAAGTGTTTAGTTGCTCTTTTAATCATTTATTTCTACATTATTGTACAATTATTGGACACTTGTTTATTTTAATATTGATCGGCCTGTAATTAATTATTCATTAATTCTTGTAAATAATTACTGAAAATAAGTATTAGCTTGTCATTTGTTGATCTGTTTTTCTGTATTAATTGAACTTGCAATTAGTGTGTGTAAATAGTCTAATTTGTGTAAATAAAGTGCAAGTGTGAACTTTAGTGTTGCCAGCCTTATTTTAGCTTTAGAACCTTAGAGCCTTATTTTAGCTTTAGCTTTATTTTAGCTTGTCATTTGTTGATCTGTTTTTCTGTATTAATTGAACTTGCAATTAGTGTGTGTAAATAGTCTAATTTGTGTAAATAAAGTGCAAGTGTGAACTTTAGTGTTGCCAGCCTTATTTTAGCTTTAGAACCCGTAACAATATTTTATTCATTTTTTATTGACATCGTTTATCAACTGTCACCAGGCTGAAGCCTATTACAACAAAAATTATTACATTACAACAATTTTTTACAAATTCATACATCTGTTTTGCAATGAATAAAATAAGCATTGAAATACAAAAAAAAACTGAAGAATGGTTTTGAAAGAAGTAAAATATAATAATAGTGGGTAAAATAGCTGACCAAGGGTAAGTTTTGGCTGACCTTGACTGCATTTCAGTGAGCTTCTACTTGTTAATTTAAAATTTATTTAATTTCAGCCTACTTGGGTATTGTTCTTGTTTGTTGCTTTCTATGTGTTCACGGGTTTTTGGTTCTTGATTTTATTTATTTAATACGATCTCTTTTATTTAAATACAATTTTGACTTTTATATTTGCTTGTTGCGCCTCCCACCAGTGGATGGGTCTTGTTTTGGCCAATGAAGGTCAGCCTATTAGAGGCTCTTTCTCCCTCAGCCAATAGTATCGTTCCCTGTTTATTATATTAAGCTACTCTGTAATTTAGTTTCACTTTGTTTGAGATTGATAATGATGTAAAAACCAAAACTAGTATCTCACTATTTTTAATGAGTATGGCTGTGACAAGTTCAGGTCTTATTCTGTATAATCGGTGTTTGAAGGTTCTGAAGGAAATAGCAAATAATTTATAGTGTTTATTTTTATTAATTAATTAAATTTACAATGAGATAAATTCATTACTTATACAAATTGAACAATTAATGTGTAAAGCCACCCCCGCGAACGAGGAATTTAACAAATCTGTTCTATTTTGATGTATTTGAATAGAATAAATAACCTGTATGTGAGAACGTGTGTTTGTTCAATGTACAGATAAAAAGAGAGTATGTAAGCTTTTTTCAAAATAGCTTTTCCCGAATTTCTCATAATTATCGTATACAACAGGACAAAGTTGACGAGTCACAATAGTAACTTATTCAAACAAAAACTTAGTTATATTGGTAGGAAACTCTACAAGCTACCACCGTTTTTAAAGTCTTCAAAATATAGAAATAATAAAAAAACATTTGAAAAAAATATTTAGTAGTTAAAGCTTTTTATAATGTACAAGAGTTCCTTCCACATCAAAATTAAGCCTCACCTCAACTAATTGATATAGTAATTATGGTATCTAGTGTATAATATTGTAATTAATATTGTTGATCTGACTTGTCTTATACTGGAGTCTTCAAGACATAATCTAAAAAAAAGTATTCTCCCCTCTGTTTCAATTTCAACTATTTCAATTGAACAAAGAAAGGTGTGATGTGGTCATTGAGGCGAGCATCGAATATGAATAGAATGGCGTAGTTCAGGGTTCTTTGGAACTTCAGTTTAAGATTAACTTATTTATACACAATGTAATGAAGTAAATAATTATTAACAAATTAATTAAGTAACAAATAGCAATTCTGTAGATAGTTCCTTGTTTTCTATGTAATCTATATTTTTGTAGTTTTACATTTCTTTTAAAAATAAAATTTGTTAATATTACTTTATATCACTATATTTATATTATTATTATATTACTTATATAATTACCTTCAATTGTGGTCTATAGTCAGGATGCTTAGGATTCGTGAAGCATTCGTCATAGCAAGCGTCCGATTGAACCAGACCAAGGAACCTTAAATGTGGATGATTTTTGATGAAGTTTCTCAATTCTTTTCTTGATAACTCATCTTTACCTGAGAATGTACCTGAAAACGAACAAAAAATTTATTTTCTAAATTCTAGCTACAATTACTCTTTTATTTGAAAATTTATTGCCAAGTAATCATTAGCAATATCACCTATTATTACTATTGCTACATAACATATTCTCACTCAGCAATTCTTATATGGACAAATATTGGTTGTATATGATTTTGTTTATTGATTATTGTTGATTATAATATAATATTGATTACTGCGCTGTATTGAATATTGGTTTACTGTTTTTTTTTCAATTTTTTATACGATGGATAACGATTCAATTTGAATTTTGTAAGAACTTTATAATTTTCATCTATGAATCATTAGATGAAAATTATAAAGTTCTTACAAAATTCAAATTGAATCGTTATCCATGAATCAATAGATGAAAATTATAAAGTTCTTACAAAATTCAAATTAAATCGTTCCATCGTATAAAAAAATAAAAAATAAAAAAAAACCAGTAAACCAATAAACAATAAGCAATACAGAACGTTAATGTGATAAAGTGACAGTGAGAGTTCCCGCTCATACAAACCGGATTATCAGTGAGCGCTACTACAAACTGTGTTATATGAACGTTCAATGTTTCAAGTGATAATAGCAGTATATTGTGACAGATTATTATTCTGCCTTCTTTAACAGTTTATACAGTGACTCTTAAGTGCTTGTAGTGTTTCAACTGTTGTTTTAGACGTTTCTCATTGAATTATTGTACAGTGCATTGAAGAGTTAATATTTGATCGACCTTTCAACAGTTAGTGATTGATTTTTGAACAATAATATTGCAAATTCTGTATTAGCTGAACATTATCGATTTATCTGTTCCTGATTGATTTCTTTTGTGAGATATAACTGATTAGTGCGAGCTGTCGGTAATTTATGTTAATAAAGTGCGAGTGTTATATTCAAGTGTTGCCAGCATTATTTTTAGAGATAGAACCCGTAACAATGTTATTTTGCAAAACGCCTTTGTTTGATAGCAGATTATCAGTCTTACCTGATATATCTAGAGCGGTGATGTAGGGGAATGAGTTTGGTCGGACAATGAATTCGCTCATCTTAGTTTCAGTCGTTGATAAGAACTCGTCGAGTGGCTGAGGGTCTTTCACTTCGGACATATCCAAAGTCCTGAGTTCGGTCAGGTCCAGTAGGATATCTTCTTTGGATGAAACCTGCAACGCAGACATATTTTACATCAATAACAGAGAATCATTTTTATCCAACTTGGAACTTGGAAATAAATTTATGTACGGCTATGTTTATAAAGCGTACATAATAGGTTAGAAGGCAATGCCAATACATTTATCCCATTGTTTATCAAAGTAGTTGCATAATGAAGCTGGTTTAACAATGACACTTTATCTACGACCTTGTCATAATGTATACATTAGAGTTTCACAATTGATGCCAAAACAGCTCTCTTTTCGAAATGCTTTTTGAAACCCGTTGCATAATGAGCTCATTATAGTACAGGTTCTACATTATAACACGGGTTCTAGACCAATCAGAAGCATTTTTGATGGAATCAATATCGTAATTCAATATTGTGAAACTATCAGCTGATTTGATCAAACTGCTACACCAGCTGCTTTAACCTAACAATCTACTATAACTTCTCGTATTTGAGATGAGAGGTTAGGTATCTCTGACAGTCACAGGTAAAATGAAATTGTTTTAATTAAATGTATACTAGTGGTCGTAGATAAAATAGTGTATGCAACGATTTTATTTGGCCATTAAAGCACTCGTGAGATATTTATAACACTCGCATTCTCTCGTGTTATAACTTACATCTAACTCGTGCTTTAATAAGGGTCAAAATAAAATCGTTCCATAAACTACTATTTTAGTACAGCAGTCAGACCAATCAGAAACAAGGAGGAGTTCTTTCTTCATATTTTTATTATTTTTTTTTTGGAGGATGAAGCCCACATAAGTCTGAGACCTGTGCGTGGGTAATGAGTTGGGTGATAGTTATTGATGAGTTGGACCTACAGTTTTAGGTGGGTTCCGAACCACCGGGAAGTGATTTTATTTCTGTCTCTTCTACAATAAAGTTAATCATAAGGATAATGAATTACCTATACCTCATTTATTAATTGCATGGTTCGTTTTCTCAATATTATTATTTTTTTCTTTCTTTCTTTATTCTCTAATAATGATTTATCAATATTATTTATAGTTACTCTTACATGTATATATTCTGTAGACAAGTATTGTATTCTTTAATTTGTTTTGTACCACTTCGGGTCCCATCAGACCCAGTGGAAATCATCAACTTGTAAATAAGTAAATCAGAACACCGGATTTCTTTAAAACATTGTCGAATTGAATGTTATGCATTGGTCACATCACTGATACAAACATTATTTTTTTTGGAGGATGAAGCCCACAGGTCTGAGACCTGCGCGTGGGTAATGAATTGCATGATGGTGAGCTGGACCTTCAGTTTTGCAGTTGCTATCTTAAGATAATTTGACATCTTGTGGGACCAGACTCTCTGTTTTAGGTGAATTTTCCCATTTTAGGCGAACCACAGGGAAGTGAATTTTGAATTTCAATTCACAACCAAACAACAACAAACGCGCATTCTAGGTTATGTTAGTGTGGGTAAGTTATCTGATTAAGTGGTGGTGATTGGTCATGCGGTGAGCGTGGTGTTCAAGTGATCGTGATGTTCAGTCACGACCGCTCAAGACTGCGCTTGAATGGGTGACCGTGCTTCAATGACTTGATGTTATTAGCTTTATTATCACTTACCCGGTGGTTCAGAACCCACCTAAAATAGTAGGTCCACCATGTTCCCCATAACATGGGTCAAACGGCGAGGTGAAACTACCCGTAAGGGTCTCCCCACCATTAAAACCCATACGCTTATTATTATTATTATTATCATCATCTGATTAAGTTAAATTAAAGATAATTTATTGGTAATCGTAGATAAAATATAGCACGCAACGATTGTATTTTGCCTGTAAGCCACTCGTGAGATGTTTAACTTACAAATCACTAGTTTTTTTTTGCTGATGTTATTCTAGCGCCTAGTCTGAGACTAATAAGCTATTTTATTTTAACCTAAATTTCTAATTATTTATTACGGAAAGGATTAGCCCATTGGTTTGACCTTCTCTATTTTAATAATAAACAATATTTAAAATCACTTTCACACACACTTCTGCTTTTAAAAAATCACTAGTGGCTTAAAAACAGTCAAAATACTCAACTACTATTAAAAGCTAATTGGATTGATGCAATGAAGTTGCTTTTAGTCTTTCTTTGCAGTGGTGAAGGTGATATTGTGGAAGATATGGAATAAATAATAAGACGAAGTTGTCACAACCACATTTATTAAAAATATAGAGATACTAGTTAGAGATAAAAGTATAGAGATACTAGATACTCCGATATGTTTGAGTTTGATATTGTAATAACAACCGAAACTAGTATCTCTATATTTTTAATATAGACCCTGTTCTCTGTTGTAAAATCATCTCCTGGTGGTTCGGAACCCACCTAAAACAGTAGGTCCAACTCTTCAATCACCATCATCCAATTCATCACCCACGCACAGGTCTCAGACCCATGTGGGCTTCATCCTCCGAAAAATGATATATTTTTTTTTAAATAAATGTGGTTGTGAAAACTTCGTCTTATTATTCTTTGACTTTCTGCCAATTTATTTCAATATAATATCAGACATATGGCTACATATGGTAATCTAAAAAGGGGTTCCAGTTTTTGAGTACTGTTTGCAGCATTTGGGACCATATATCAGCAATGACGCGGCGAATGTTGTCTTTCAAGTCCTCAATCGTCTCTGGTTTATCTGTGTGGTCTGGTAAGCTACATATAAGCTCACAACGATTGACTATTTTGAAGAAAACATTCTGAAAAATGCTTGAAAATTGAAATTCCCGTTTAGACTATGTACAAGACTGTATTATATTTAAATTAATTAAATAGCAGGTATCTGTTCAATCATAAGCTGCGTTCTCCTGGGCACTCTTTGTAACGGTGACAAATTAGATTGACCAGCAAAAAATACACTGTTCTCTGCTGTAAATCACTTCCCGGTGGTTCGGAACCCACCTCAACCTGTAGGTCCAACTCATCAATCATCATCACCCAACTCATTACACACGCACAGGTCTCAGACCTATGTGGGCTCCATCCTCAAAAAAAAGAAGAAAAATAATTTATATTAGGCTATATTCAAATAAAATGGCAGAAAATTATCTTGTATTACTGGAATTTGTTAGCTTTTTAATTTGTTTCAAGTTAACAAAAATATAACTATAGGTTACCTCTAAAAACACTCATAATAATATATATAACATCATACAATTTGTATATCTTATTTTTATATATTATCTTCCAAATGAAAAAAATTTCATTGCATTACTAGAATTTCTTAGCTTTTTAATTTATTCCAGTTGTAAAAACAACTATAGACAACCTTTGAAAAACACTAATATCATACAATTTGTACAATGTATTTTTAGTGAAATTTATTAAGTTTAGATATGTCACTGTTAAATTTTAGACATGAAAGATTGCGATACAGGCAAAATTCAAGAGTTATATTATGTTTGAATATCACGTACTGAAAAATCCTAGTTTAAATATAATAAAATACTTTTAAGAACAGCCAATAAGTGAACTTAAAGTGGTCCCCTGTGGCCGTACAAGCAGGAAAAAAAATAATTTTACACTAAATATTTCCTTTTGTGTTTCATTGAAGCATATTGGTTTCATATTAGATTGAAATTAGAAAACTTGATTACCTTTAGGTTATACAAAGCAAGGTTTTTCAGTCGATGTCTGCATTTTCTCAATGAAGAAATGTCATCAACTCTTGTCAACGAGATGTTCAAGTTTTCAAGGAGAGGCAGATCTTCCACGACAATCTCTAGGCCATGACGATTGAACTCTGTATCACTTACGTCCAGCGATTGTAGAGCATGTAGTTTGGACAGTGCTACGACCACACAATACCTGAAAACAGTTGAATACGAGATAACTTTTAATACAATAAGTTTTAAATCTTGATAGCCGAGTGCCGTAGCAGGTATCTGTTCAATCAGAGATAAGCTACGAAACTCCTGGGCACTCTTTGTAAGGGTGACCGATTGGATTGGCCAGCAAAAACTCTGTTCTCTGCTGTAAAATCACTTCCCGGTGGTTCGGAACCCACCTAAAACTGTAGGTTCAGCTCATCAATCACCATCATCCAATTCCTCACTCACCCTCAGGTCTCAGACCTATGTGGGCTTCATCCTTCGAAAAAAAATCTTCGCTATAGACTATACTTGAATTTCATTTGTTTTAATGAAAACATTTTTTTCGTTGTACACTGATCACACTTACTGAAAAAGGGGTCAGTTATATTTCCAGCCCTTCTTGTGCATGTTTGTTGCGATATATATATATATTTTTTTTTTTTTTGAGAAGGAAATAAATGCATTATTCATTTTCATTTTTGTAAAATGAATGTGTAAGACAAAACAGTAAATAAATGATGATGTTCAAGATCCATCTTGTTTCCACTAATATAAAATAAAAACTTAAAAAACACTTCTAAGTGGATATTATGACTCACGGTATGGCGTGACGGCCGTTTCACTCTATTGTCAAGAGCATCGTCAGACGACCCATAGTACACTGAATCCATTGATTTCCATAACGTGAGTCATAATTTCCACTTAAAAGTGTTTTTATTATAGAAAATAAATAATTAATACGATATATTTGAGAGCGTAAAATGATGAGTGTTTTATGTGAGGAATTCTACCTAATCCAATCATTTATTTCATCACTAGTACAACATATTTTGGTTAGACAGAGTGAGTACAAATTTAGACGAGCAAACCCTGATAATTTACTTATTAGTTATAATCGTGCTCAATAATCGTCATTACATGGACAAAAACAAAAGAAATAAAAACACACATTTCTACGGCTTGGTCCTAGACTGTCAGGAGGAAATTCCTAAGAAAAAAAGTAGAATATCAACTATTATTTAATAAACTTAAAATTTTTCTATGTTGTTAGATCTTAAAATGAAAAAAGAACACAGGCAAGGGAGAACTAACATTAAACATACCCGTAATCAAATAGAATTCTAACAAAATCAATAAAAAGGAACAACTCTAAAAACTACCAAAAAGAAGTTCACCAAGTCTAAACCATTCAGTGTAAAGCAAAAGTCACTTGGGAAGTTTTCAACAATAATTAACAAAAATGTAACTGAAGAGTAATAATAATAATAATACAATAGCTGGACAAAATAATTTCATTCAAGATCATTTATTTATGAATTATCCTGGGAAAAGCAAGATTCAAGAGAAGTAAAAGAAATGTGGCCTAATACCATCTGATAACTGAATTATTTCAGTTTCAAATAAATCTATTCATTATTTTATCACTGTTACAATAAATTCAAGTGAGGAAGGAGAAAGACAAATGCATAGGAGAGTCCTAGGATTCTTTACTAGTCGATTATTTTGAATAAGGCTTGTTGTATGGGATGAATGTCACCTAATGCAATATAATGACTGATCCATTTTAATTTAAAACAATACCTATTATTCATTATTTCATCACTATTACAACATATTTTGATGAGACTAGCATACCCTGATTATCTACTTGTTAATTACCGTTGATGCATTGGTTAAAATGATAACAATGCTTACTTTGATCCTTCAGTGAATGTACTTCGAGCTACATTCAAGGAACGAAGGTTTTGCAGAGTCCACTCTCCCAAACAGCCAATCAAATCGTTCACTGTCACTTTCAAACCACAAGCCTCTAGTTCTGTGATCTTATGTCCTTTCAGTATCCGCAGTCCTTTGGTGGTCAAACGGCTTGCATCTGGCATTACAACTCGTCTGTAGACAAAAATCGAAACTTTCCTTAGAATAATAAAATTAGCCTACTTGATTTCTAAATTCATCTAAATAAGTTAAACTGAAAAAAGAGCTTTATAAGATTCGAGATCTAGATTGAAAAAATAAAGAACAAACCGTTTAGGCATATTCTGACTATTGTACATACTGAAGATAACAAAAATGGTTTATTATTGACAATTTGGTTCTCATAAAAGCATTTGAGAGGATTTTTGTTTCTCTTGCCCATGGTTAAATCTGCTCATATCGATTTTCGTAATCGCACTACATCTTTAATTTGATGAGGTGCCAGAAGTCTTAAACAAGGGACTTTAAATTTGATTAGTTCTCAATAGATGCATCAGCATCACATTGTAGGCTAATATGATTAACACTGTGAAGTGAACTGGAGTGTTGTACATAGATAAATTTAGAAAAATACATAGATTAGAGCATACTTCGTAATAGGCAGTTTATTTAAGACGCCCATACGAGTCTTGAGCATGGGTAATGAGGTGAATGATGAAAACATCCAAGCCTGAACGAGATTCGAACTCGAGACCTCAGGAACAGCAGCCCGCCGGAGCCTTATCTAATAAGAGACAAGAGCTCCAACTGTCTAAGCCACCGAGTGCCGTACATTTTACATTTTTTTTTACTGAGGCTACTCCCGTGTTTCGGAGGACACGATAAGCCCGTCGATCCCAATTTGCAGCCCGTCGGCTGCCAAAAAAAACACAGTCATTCAGTCACGTCAGAGACCTGACAAATCCGACACCAGACCAGAGCCAGGCAGGTAACTCTATATCATTTTACTGTGAATGTAAGAACATTTGTTTCAAATATAAATAATCTACTTCATAAGTCAAATAAAGTAAAATTTTACGAACCTCAGGCTTGTTGTTCCAACATCAAATAATGTCATTTCGAAGTCAGTCAGCTTTCCTTTTGAGCACAGAGTAGTGAGTAGGTGTTCGGAAATTTCTGATGGAAAATATACATCTTTATCTTTAAAGAAGACTTTGAAACCACTTTGCGCATCATTACGTTTGCTTGATGACTGAGTTGCATATTCAAATTCAGATAAATCTCGAAATAAAGTAATCAAATGATCACATATGAAATCAACGCACACGTCTTGAAGTGAACTAGGAGAGTCATACATTTTTCTTATATACCTAAAACTTACAATTATTATCACAGAATAAAAGGCTAAAAGATCAGTGCTTAAGATTAGAAGCTTATTTTAACCAAATTATTTAGTATTTATGAACATGATGAGTGTTTTTGTATTTGTACTAGTTACAAATCCTTGCACTTGCAGCTTACGAGCTTTTCTACAATCATCTATCAAATACCGTCAGCTGTTTGGCTGTTTCACTTCACAGCTGTTGAAATTCTCGTCTACACAAAGGCAAAGGCAAGGAAAATTTTCACTTCAATGTAATTTATATAACAATTTGATTTTTGAATATTTCAGAGTTTTGAAATAAATCGATGTAAAAATTATTTGAAATGCATATTCTTGATTTTTTTACTTTTTGTCATGAGAGTTGAGTTGAAAGCCTTGATATTTTACAATCCACGAATCCAGCAGCTGGTCATGGGCTCGTCCAACAGCTGAACGCAATCGATTGAGTGTTCATAGATTTTCTTGAATTTAGTACAAAATTAACCTAAAAATTGGAAATATCAATTTTTGTTCTAAATAAATAAATATTGGAGAACTGATAATATTTTGATTACCCACGGATTAGGCCATGGCTGCTGTCGGTGAACCGTTGACTTTGGCAAGGGGTTAGTTATAATTAATATTTTAGCTCACCAATTTTCTATCATAATATTGCAATCTAATTTTAAAGTTCTACTCCAGTCCTTTAGAGCGAAATGCTTGTCATTCGGCTACCAAATTCAAAAAGTTATTCCAATTCAAATTGGGATCATAAGTTTTGGAGCTATTATGCACATTATTTTAAGATTTCTCACTACTCACTGATAATCAGAAGATTTCTCACTACTCACTCTTTCTCACTGAGATTAGTCTCATTATTTGAATCGCAACTATTCATCAAACGCTTTACTCAGTTGGATAGGGTCGATATGATTAAAAGTTTGTTTCCATTTATAATTCCATTGCTGTACCTTCCTAGTGGACTTCCACTTCTACGTTCTAACCTGTTGAATCGAACTGTTCAATTTTAAATTAATTTGATACAATGCTTGTTATTTTCCCTAAGTTTTATTATTGGTTAGTACAATCACTGAAGATAGAATATTCACTACTACCTATTCTGAGGTGCAATAATTTTTAATTTTATTGATAATTCATCACTCAATTCTATGTTTCAGATGTTAGTAGGGCGATTGAACTTCTGGATAAACTCCAAAAAAGTAAGTATTAAAAACATACAAACTTTGTAAATTTGTTGCAAATAAGCGATAATACCGCCAACATAACTACCACTACAAAAGAGCAATTTTGATTCTTAGACTATTTCCTGTACATCTGATGGAATAAATTCGTATTAAATAAGGTATTATTTACAGTAGTTTAATCTATTTTTACAGATAAAATTACTTCGACACTGTTGTTTTTAGAAGTTGAAGTTATTACTAAAAATACATTATGCTATTAGTAAAAGCATGAAAGGTCATCGCATAATCAAGTTGTTGCTCACACTCGACGATAGTTTTAAAAACTGTTGTAAGTGGACTCAGTATCATGCTTCAACGAAGAAGAAGCTATTAAACCCTTTTCCCAACGATTAGCATTTTGAATAAGTAGTAGAAGACGTCTGAATGTTTGTTAGCTTGCTTGTTTATTTTCTCAACGCCATGTTATTATATAAATAATAATTATTGCCTTAATTTCAGGTGGCGAAGTCCCCGTAACCAAATTAGCAGCACTTCAGAAAGTGTTGCAGAGCGACTTCTTGAACTCAGTACGAGAAGTGTATGAGCATGTATATGAAACTGTAGATGTTCAGGTAAACGTTTTTCTTAATTCTGAACTTAATCGCTGTTACTAAGGAAGGATTTGAATCTATTTTTAGGGGTTCTCAAGTTTTGAAAGTTGCCAATATTTTGTTCAAACACTTCAAAGAATTCTTGGCTCTCCCTCTCCCGTATGAGGGTGCTTGCAAAGTGGAACATCCAACACTCGATTAATTATAAAATACATTTTGTGGAATGGTGCATGTCAGATAGGAGCAGTGTGAATACCTCTATTCCACAGTATGTGTTTGATTTAGCGCTGGTGATTATCATCGAGTATTGGATGCGTTACTGTGCAAGAGCTATACAGAAAGAACGAATTTGTGTAGTTGTGATTACTACTGATGAAACTATCTATTGATTTATAGTGAAACTATAAGATATGTTTTAAGATTATTTAAGAATATTTATTAAAATTTATTATTAAGAATATTTTAAGATTGGCCGATTCAACTGAATAGGGAAAAGGTTCTTCCAGTTTTTCTCATATTCCTTCCCCTTTTTCTTCTTGTTTCCATCTTCTTCTCCACTACTTTCATTCTCCTTTCTCTTCTTCTTGGCCACCTCTTTCTTATCCCCCCCCACATCTTCTTCTGCTCTATTTCCTACTCTATCGCCAACCCTTCTTTTCTCCTCTTTTTTCTTCTTCTACTGCTCTTTTTTCTACTACCCTTCCTCCTCCTTTATCTCATGCTAATATTATATTTATTAGTTTTGGATCATTAATAACTGATCGATTATTTTTCGACTTCTTATCCCTCTTTTTTCTTCTACTATTTTTCTCCCCTACTATTCCTCCTCCTCCTTATTCTTTTCCTCCTCCATCTCCAGCTAATATTATATTTATTAGTTTTGGATCATTAATAATTGATAGATTATCTTTCTATTTCTAATCCCTCTTTTTTCTTCTACTACTATTCCTCCTCCTCCTCCTCCTTATTCTTCTCCTTCTCCATCTCCCGCTAATATTATATTTATTAGTTTTGGATCATTAATAACTAATCGATTATCTTTCTATTTCTTATCCCTCTCTTTATCCCAGCACTTTTTGTATTGTAAAGTGCGAAATAAAGACATTTTATCTATCTATCTATCTATCTATCTCCTCCTTTTTCTTTTTCTACTACTATTTTTTCTCTTTTTTCTACTGCTATTCCTCCTCCTCTTCTTCTTTATTCTTCTCCACATAATATTCTATTTATTAGTATTAAATCATTACTAACTGATTGTCTTTCGATTTATATAGTCTAATCTAATTGTATACAGGGTGCCCAGGATGTGCGCGCGTCAGCCACGGCTAAGGCGACAGTGGCAGCGTTCGCGGCAAGCGAGGGTCACGCGCACCCGCGCGTAGTGGAGCTGCCCAAAACGGAGGAGGGGCTGGGCTTCAACGTGATGGGAGGCAAAGAGCAGAACTCGCCCATCTACATATCGCGCATCATTCCTGGGGGCGTCGCCGACCGGCATGGCGGACTGAAGCGCGGCGATCAGCTTCTTTCTGTTAATGGCGTTGTAAGTGTAGTACTGTTAGGTTAGGTTAGTAGTTTTATGAACAGTAGTCCTCACTCGCCCAATACCAAAGAGGATGGTATTTTAGAAAAAGGTTTAAGAACACTTGAGCCTTGCCAAGAAGCACTTAAGCAATACCGAGCAGTCGAGTTAAAACTAACACCTCACTACTTTTGGTTAATAAAAAAGTTGAAAGTAATTAAAATTCTTTAAAAATTTCTAAATTTTGTTTGTATATGTCAAAATCTGAATAAATTTTGATTTGATGAATTAATAAAATGTATTTTTGTAGATTACGTCTTTGAGACTCCAGTTAAGGAGTATGAGACAAGTCAGATCAACAATTATACACTAGTTACCATAATTACTATATCAATTAGTTGGGGTGAGGCTTAATTTTGATGTGAAACGAACTCTTGTACACTATAAAAAGCTGTATCAACTAAATATATTTTCAATTTTTTACAAATATTTCTATATTTTCAAGACTAAAAACTGCGGTAGCTTGTTGCGATGCGTTCCTCTGTCACAAGAACTACTAGCGCCATATGTGGGGGAAATGGAAAGGTACTGTTGGTGCATTCATGGAGCATGATAATAAATTAATGGAGTACCTATATTATAAACAGCTGTTTTATCTGTCAACGAAACTAATGCTTGAGAATAAGGGTTTGAAGGAGGAGGGAAAGAAGAAGAAGAAAAAGAAGGTGAAGGAGAAGAAAAGGGATGAGAAAGATGAGGCTATTAGATTTTATTTGTAAATAGGTTATTACACAGTATAAATCTAGATTCAATTGAATCGGGCAACCTGCTAGTCCACTTTATAAAGGTCTTGATCTGAGTTATATCTTATCACAAAAAATAGAACTTATGAGTTAGAACATAACAAAATTAATACATATTAATAATAATTTTAATATAATATTAAATAATAATAATTAGGAAGTGATAGCCACGAGCCGTAGCAGGTATCTGTTCAATCAGATAGAGATAAGCTGCGTTCTCGTGGGTCCTGTTTGCAACGGTGACCGATTAGATTGGCCAGCAAAAAATACACTGTTCTCTGCTGTAAAATCACTTCCCGGTGGTTAGGAACTCACCTAAAACTGTAGGTCCAACTCATCAATCACCATCATCCAACTCATTACCCGAGCATAGGTCTGAGACCTGTGGGCTTCATCCTCAAAAAAAAATTGTGATTACAAATTTTGATTATTTTCAGTCCTGAATTTGTGTCTTGACAAGTTGGTGGAAGATGTGGAGAAGAAGATGGAGGAAAAGAAGAAAGGGAAGAAGAATGAGAAGTGTTTCCTGATGAGTTGGAGGACGAAAGAGGAGAAGATGTGGGAAAGGCAGAAGGAAAAGAAAAAGAGAAGGGAAGGAAGAAGAATAATGAGACGAAAAGGAAAAGAAGAACGAGAAAGAAAAAAGAACGAGAAGAAAGAGAAGTATAAGATAAAAAGAGAAGATTAGAAGAAAAATAAAGAAATATGAAAATCACAATCTAATGAGTGAAACACAATAATGAGCACTCAAGATATGTTATAAGTGATTAACCTTGTATTATTGCTGTTTTCTTTTCAAGTTTTACAATTCAATCACTAGATTATTATTCTAAAGAATTTTAATTTTCTGTTTCAGTCGGTTGAAGGAGAAAACCACGAGAAAGCAGTCGAACTACTAAAACAAGCTCAGGGCTCTGTGAAGCTGGTTGTTCGCTACACCCCGAAAGTTCTAGAAGAAATGGAAATGCGCTTCGATAAACAGCGAGCCGCTCGTAGGCGACAACAGAACTACTAAGTTCAAAGTCATTTCTGTGTTTTTTGTTTTTTTAAGTCCCATCACCCCTACACGTATTTAACCTTATCATACAGTATTACTTAATCTAAATATATATGACGTTTGTATTAGCTTCTACCAGGTGGATTGAATGTTGCACGTACAATATAATCTTCAATTTTAATGTTAAACAAATATGACCAATAAAAAATATAAAACTATATGGTATTTTATTGTGAGGTCACATTTCTCATAATGATTTCGAAATTTAGTTGTGAATTGAGAATTTGAAATTAATTCGAATGGTTGATGCCCACATAGGTCTGAGACCTGTGCATGGGTAATAAGTTGGATGACGGTGATTGATGAGTTTTTCAGACTTTCAAATATTTCAGGATCTAACATGATGTTTAGACCTAGTTTTAGGTGGGTTTCGAAGCACTAGGAAGAGATTTTACAGCATAAAAGTCTTTTTTGCTGGCCTATCCAATCGGTCACGCTTACAAAGAGGGCCCAGAATTTCGGAGCTTATCTTATCTGATTGAACAGATACCTGCTACGGATTGTGGCTGTCACTTCCCTCCCTCATTAAATGAATTTTGAAACCTTGCATTGATAAAGGAAAAATGCTTAAACTATCTGGGATTTTTATTCTTGCTGATGAAGCTCACATGAGTCTGAAACTTGTGCGTGGGTAATGAGTTGGATGATGGTGATTGATGAGTTGGAACTACAGTTTTAGGTGGGTTCCGAACCACCGGGAAGTGATTTTACAGCAGAGAACAGTGTCTTTCTTGCCGGGCAATCTAATCGGTCACCCTTACAAAGAGGGCTCACGAGAACGCAGCTTATTTCTATCTGATTGAACAGATACCTGCTACGGCTCACGGCTAGCACCTCCCTTTTGTGGGAATTCTGTGGATTTTTTTAAAAATCATAAAACATGTCGCATTCTGAAAATATTATGTAAGATTCTGAAATACCTGAAAGTCTGAAAAACTATGGATTTTAATGAATGCTGTGTATTAAGACAAGGAAATTTGAATATTCAGTACACAGGTTAGTGCCCAATCGAAACAGAAAAAGTGGAATATGACTTCATAAGCATTCCTTACTTCTTGGAAGGTAAGTCCAAGAGTAGAAGAGGTTTTAATAATGCCCACAAGGTTCTGATACTTGTGCTTGAGTGATGAGGTAAATGATGATACAATGATGCTATGAATGATGGACCTACAATTTTAGATGGGCTCCGAACTACCAGGTAAGTAAAATAAAAGCAGGTAGCTGCCGGCCATCCTTTCAAAAGAAGGAGAAGGCGGATGAAGAAGATGTGGGAGGAAGACGAAGAAGAGAGAAAAGGAAGAAGAATGAGAAGAGAGAGAAGGTGATGAAAAAGAAAAGAATAATATTTCTTAGCTAAAGAACTTGAGAGTCTGGATCTCGATAACTTCAGATGGATTGTTTAAGATACCTGTGAACAAATTAAAGACAACGTGGTCGGAAATATCTACAGAATAGGCATCCAAAGAACAGATATACAATAATTCAATAAATTTATTAATGAAAATAGTAATGACAAAATAAAAATATTCTATAAAAATTACACAAACTTCAACTTCCCAACAATAACATAAATCTTATTCACATTATACCTATGGCACTCATTTTTTATGAATCACTTCAGTTAAAAGGTATGTTTTTGCTAAAAAATTCGAAGTTTTACTTAGTGAATCAAACATCACAAAATCTTTTAATTGTGAACGGATTTATATGAGCCTGCACTTCAATTATTGAGGAGCTCCAGCAATTACCTATTATTTACTCATCTACCATACGATAGCTCCAAAATACTAAAATAAATTGTAATAATTGCCACAATAATTATAATAATATTCCACAAGAAAGCAATAATATTGCACCCAAAATATCTTTCCCTTTCATTTTAAAATATTACACAACCATTATTCTATTTTTTTTTAACGAAAAAATTATCAATATTCAAAATAGTATATAACATGAGAACATTAAGTAGCTCAGAAATTAAAAAAAAATCCCAAGAAAATATTATTGAAATTTTAATATTATAATTGATAAGTTATAATATTATTGAAATTTATTAAATTTTATTATATATTTTTTTTATAATTGATAAATTCATATCTGAAGTTTGCATAAATTTTGAAATGCCTGTTGGTAAGGATAATAAGTACACTAATTAAATTTATAAACTTAAAATATTATACTTCATGATTCGACTGTCCATGGCGTATAACTTCTGACGTAGAGTAGCGGACGCGCGTGTTTGTGTGGGTGCGTACGTGTGTTAGGTTTTTATTACAATGTGATCTGAAGGCAATATTAATGTGGTTTTGCAGCGACCTTTTCCTTCTAGATTCTCCACTAATCTGAGTCAGAAGTTATAAGCCATGGACTATAAGAAAACGATAAGAAAAAAATAATATATGATGAACATAAAAATATAACTTCTAATACACAATTTAAATAGCATCTTGGATAGGAAAAAACGCACTAAATTTTGGTGGTACATAATAACAGGAAATATTATATTCATGGGGATGATGGAAATAAAATGAAAACACTCGAAACTAACACAACATGGAATAATATAGAAAGTAAATAACTTGAACTGATAAGGCTAATAATTATAAAGTAAATAAATTCGCTGAAAACATCATGAGCAAAAAAGGATATTAGGTAGTAATAGAGGCAGAGAAAAGCTTATATTTTTATTTAGTTATCTCTCTCTCTCTCTCTCTGATGTGGGTTAAGTGGAAGAGGGGGCTCTTATGCCTCAACTTCGCCCACAGCACTTTTATTTCTTGTAAAGTGCACAAATAAAAGTCATTTATCTATCTATCTATCTATCTACTTGAAAGTTTACAACAAATTAACAGCCTTTCCCTACTCTATCCTGACTTATTTGCTTAAACATGCTTTCAGCTTTAAAATATACCTAAAAACACTCGAACGTCATGAACAATAAAACTAAAAACAGTACAGTAGAAAACTTATATTCAATTGGCAAGATTCCCCAACAAATCTATTACAAAAATTGGAAATAAAGGATAAGAAATAGTTGTCACAAATCTATTAACAATTACTATGTATTGTCATTGGTTTTGAAGTCTGAGTAATAGGAAAATTTGAGAATTTCTTTTGTGGACAAAGAGAACAAAATTAACTTAACGCTTTCGTCATCTTATTCTTATTCATCATCATTATCAACTTCTTTTTATCCGTAATAAGAAATATTTTAACAACTTTTTATAGTAAATTTAACTAATCAATTTAAATTGATAATAAATAAATTATTTATTCACGTAAGCTAAAACGTTTTCGAATCGTGATGATTCATTTTCAACAGCTGTTTTCATTTTTTTAAATATGAATCATCACGATGCGAAAACGTTTCAGCCTAAGTGAGCGCGAGTAAATATTTTATTTATAAAATATATCAAAGAATAAATCAAATATTTACTCATGTAGGCTGAAACGTTTTCGAATCGTGATGATTCATTTTCAATAGCTGTCCGTTGATCTGTTGAAAATGAATTCATGTATCTTTTGAAAATGAATAATCACTATTAGAAAACGTTTCAGCCTACATGAGTAAATATTTTATTAATTGACTGCAACTCGTTAAATTTACCATAAAAAGTTGACATCAACAACTCAGATCGTTATAGATCAAGAAATGTTTCATTTTATTCTTTGAACTCAAATTGCACCCAGACAAAATTTTGATTGTGTTCCAGATTTTTCTGTGATAAATGTATTTTTTTGATTGTGTTCCAGATTTTTCTGTGATAAATGTATTTTTTTCTTCATGTTGGACTTCACCTTTTTTGATTCTTTGAAAGCTGGTGGAGTAGTGGAGTTCCAAAGTAGTAATTTACAAGAATGACAATTTAATTTTTCAAAAAATAAAATTCCATATAATTTTCAATAACATTGATATTTGTTTTCTTTTATTATTCTTTTAATGCAGTTTGCACCTACTTAATTACATATTTTCAATAAATTCTTGTTCATGAACATAGTTTTAATTATCTCTTCATTACTCTTATATTTTTGTCATTAACCTCAAAATAAATATAATTTCTGTAATTGGGCTGTATGTAGCCGAGCAACCTGAAACTATAACGTTCATAATCTTTCAAGAAACAAAACTAGTCAATCACTTTTCATCTTTCATTCCACCTTATTTTTCTTCTTTAATTTAATCATCCGATCGCCATCTTTAATCCTCATGCTTAGTCATTCTCCAGATTTTTCTGTGATAAATGCATTTTTTTCTTCTGTTTGGACTTCTTTTTTAATTCCTTGAAAGCTGATGGAGTAGTGGAGTTCCAAACACTACACATCCATAACGTAGTAATTTACAAGAAATCCTTGACAATTCAAGAAACAATTAATCCTCATGCTTAGTCATTCTCCAGATTTTTTTAGTACAATCATATTTTCTATGGTAACTTGCACTCGAAATTGTTCCCAGTTGAGCATTATATGTTTTTCTATACTATATTTTTTACTATGATTATTCTATATTTAAATCATTATTTAATGGAAAATTTTGAGTACAAAACTAATTTTTTATTCAATTAATCGGTAACCAACAAATATTTTTTCTCTTACATAACATACAAAATTAGTCTCAAGTTTTATAATTAATAATAGTCTTAACAATAACAGTAATTTAAAAATAGCTAAATTTCTTAACACAATCAAGAAATGATTTGAACATAGCCATGGGCGAACTATAGCACAACTTGGCAACACTGTTGTATCATCTGCTTTATAATGTAAACAGTACTGACTACAGATGATATAGTGATACATATATAGTTATTCATTTCAGTGCGATTGCTGCGTTGCCGTATTGAAGAATTCCAGCTAAATAGTTGGACCATGGCTCAACCATTCCTCTGGAAAATGTCATTCAGTTGCATTTGGGAAGACATAATTATGATTGCATTCAGTCTATAATGTATATAAAAGTATCACAAAATTTTGGTCCATTGTGCTTCAACAACATTATTAACACTTTGCTTCAAGTAACAAAATAATAGACAATAACCAAGAAGTGTTTGTGAACACATTATGATAGTAGTTTCTTACATGATAAAAATATTGAACATCTAAAACTTATATAATATAACAATAATTAGAGAAAAATTTTAAAAACAGTTGACCAATTGTAATAATAAGCTCAAATATAGAAAGATGGAATGTATTAGACAAAGAAAATATAATGATTTATAAATTTGTTGTGATAGGAGATTTCAATTTAAGGCTATGTGCAGGTTTAAAGTTTCTTGTTTTGAATATTATTAGGGCTTTGAAATGTTATCTATTACTGTGAAGAAAATGTTTTTCTTCAATTATTTTGTGAAATATGGGGGTTCAAAGTTGAAATTATTTTGCTTTTGGGGGCAATTGATCTTTCCTATGAGTGAATTTAAACGTATGATAAATTTTCCATAACTCATTGAGGAATAAAATGACGTTTTTTATTTTTCAATCTAACCAATTGTTTTTTCAAAATAATTTCTTTTTTTAATTATTTTTTTCTACAGATTTAACAATGTATTTTGAAAAAAAAATGAATTGCTTGTGATCGTAGTAAAAAATATGTTACTTTAATCCTCAATGTGTCTTAGTTACACAAAATTTATCAAAAGTTTAAAATCACTCATAGGTGAAATCCATTGCCCCAAACGCCTAAAATTTGAACCATCAACTTTGAACCCCATTACACAAAATAATTGGTGAAAAAACCTTTTCTCATCGCAATAGATAACATTTCAAAGCCCTAATGACATCCAATACAATAAACTTCAAAAAAAAATATGACCAAAAACCCTGCGCACAACCTTAACGTTTGCTCTGTAGTAGGAAAATTCAAATTTTTATATAGTAAGGATAAAAATACATACAAATTTTAAAGAAATATATTACTAAATTATAATTTGATAAGCATTCAAGTTAATAACTGAGAATTTTGTAATTTTCGGTTAAAATAATATATAATTCTTTATTTCACGCTATGTATAAAAAATAGTCTGAATTTTTTATAATTGGAATGTAATGAGAAAACTGAATAAATTTTATTTTATATAAATGTTACACTTCCGATTATTTATATTGATTTCGGTTCACGAAGATAAAAAATTAGTAACAAAAGCAGTCTTTTCTTCAACCATTATTTCAATTTCATGATATATTATTAATTTTAAGGTTTATTTCTTTTAGTCTTCTTATGTAAAAGAGGGCTGAGTGGAAGAGAGAGCCGGCTGCGTCCTAACATCACCCTCATATGAAAAATAAAGGCAGTTATTTTATTCTATTATGAATGTATCAAATAAAAAAAATTGATTTTCAAGTTTGGTCAACTATTACAAAAATGATGATTTACTGTACAATATGAATAAAAATAGCTTATTACCATACATAATTACAAGAACACAGTTTACTAAATTGGTTATCCCTTCTAAAAATTTGATTTTCAATGACAATAATTACAATTAACATGACATTTAACACCATTCAAATTACATCTGCAGCCTCCACTATGATCTCCACGTCCCTAAAACAAAACATCATTAATTAATTTCTCATTTCCAAATATGCTGACACATCAAATCTGACTTTTAATCTGAGATCAGTTCATGATTTGGATTGAAAATACTCTATTAAAAATAAATTCAAGAAACATCAATAATTATACTTTTACACTTAAATTAGACTCTATGATAATACAAAGGATATAAAATTAATTCCAAACTGAAAACTGAAATTTCATAATATATTCTTTTCAATATGATGTGTGCAATTTTTGTACACTAAAATTTCACACATCATATTGAAAAGAATGTAATAAATATTGGGATTTACTGAATAATAAAATAGGCTTCAGAAGTCAGGAATTGAGGGATTGAATTCTTGAACATGACATTTATGAACTAAAACTCACAATTATAAATACAATAAAAATACTAGCATATACTTAATAATTAAATAGCTTTCAGAAAACAGAACTTGGAACTTACGAATTTCATGAATTCAACATTTAATGAACTGAAACTCACAATTATTATAATCAAATAATCAAAAAATATGAAGCTTCTATTTAACTTCAGTTGAAAGCCTTTTCCTTTCGTGATATTTCTATTTCCTTTTTCGATAAATTGAATGTCAAACAAAATTAACAAAACATACTTTCTAGTCAATATGATACTACAGTTATCATTTCCGAGCAGAAAATAAATCAATACACAAATATATTTATAAAACTTGATCTGATTTTTCAGTTTGGGGCATTTATTCCATTTCATTCATTCAACATTACTGCCCTCTTTCTTTTAAAGACATTTTCTTTTTGATTTTATTTATTACATTATTTTACATTTTCATTCATCAATTAATTCTTATGCGTGCATTTGTTGAAACCAAGTTTGTTGTAACAAATAATGTATATTTTTTGTCTGTATCTCAAAATAATGTAAATTGTTTATGAAGAAAATATATTGTACACTTTTATAAATGGCTTATGGGAAAAATAAACCCTATTTCGTCATAATAGTTTGCTACAAGAATCACACTATATTTTCATGGTCCATATTATTGTTATATAAGCAGTATTCTTGTAAATTAATGATTGTTTGTGCTTTTTGAATGTTTCTTCTCAATTTAATATTTAACATTTTTGTAAAACTAACGTAATAATTTTTTCGCATGTTCGAATACCTTTATAAAGAAATGGTGGTATCCCGACACATTATTTATATAATGGGAGCCACAAATTTCTTTATTGCGATACTTTATATTAGATTTAAGACTTTATACATACAGTATTTTCTGCAATGTTAATTTTTTTATTGTGAATAAACTCCTCTGGTGGTGCTGTACACACAACCAGAGAAATTATTATTATTATTATATTAAAAGCTGGTTTCAATAGTGAAAGCTGCAATATATATATAATTATTTGAGCCAACCTGAGCCTTACAAAGCTATACACTCATTGTGTCATATTCTAACATTTTGTTCAAATAGCATGAATTATTTGTATGAATTATATAATGATAAATACAGATAGTTATATACAATTGTCTGAATCAACCAAATGCCATAAATACATAATCATCACTTCATGACCTAATATTTTCCCATTTTGTTCAAATAGCATACATTTTTATACTTTTATTGTAGTGTATTAGTAATCATATGTCATTATGAGAGTCAACGCTTATTCTTTATATTTATAGTTATTCAGTGGAAAAGATTGGATTTATGTTTCAACTAAGAGGATGAAATTAATTTTGATCATAATTTGCATTTAAGCCCTAAAATATAATCAGAATCATAAATTCTTAAACAATAAGTACATTGAGGATATATTCATTTCGATAATAATTTGAATTTAAACCCTAAAATGTAATCAGAATTATCAATTCTTAAACAATAAGTACATTGATGATAATTTGAATTTAAACCCTAAAATGTAATCAGAATTATCAATTCTTAAACAATAAGTACATTGAGGATATATTCATTTGGATAATTTGAATTTAAACCCTAAAATGTAATCAGAATTATCAATTCTTAAACAATAAGTACATTGAGGTTATATTCATTTGGATGATAATTTGAATTTAAACCCTAAAATGTAATCAGAATCATCAATTCTTAAACAATAAGGGCATCGAGGATGGAATTCATTTTGATAATAATTTCCCCATTAACCATGAAATGTTAGCAGAATCATTCATTCTTAACAAATCTTGAACAATAAGTAAATTGAGGATAAAATTCATTTGGATAATAATTTTTGCATTTAAAACCTAAAATGTAATCAGAATCATAAATTCTTAAACAATCTTGAGCAATAAGTACACAGAGGATAAAATTCATTTTGATATTGACTTTCAAAACCCTTTCAACCATGATATGTAATCAGAAAAAATCGTAAACACTCTTCTCTTGTACATTAGTACTAGGAGAATACAATTCTTTTGATCATAACTTCCCTTTTAAACATGATATCAAACCAGCATCATAAATTCCTAACCAATCTTCTCACGAACAATAATTAGTCATACACAAGGATATCGTCATGACAAATCAATTTTCAAATTCATAAACATCAACACATTTGAATATAAGTTTCTTACTTTGGGAGCCTTCTCTAACAAACTATTGCATTTATTGCATTTATTACATTCAATGACAATTATTGCAATTAACATGACATTTCACTCCATTAACCCGGCATCTGCATCCTCCAGACACATCACCATGTCCCTATAAATAAACAGCAATCAAAACAACAATTAATTAATTAATCATCGATTACTAATCATGGAAAAAACGATGGTTTCAGTTTTTATTATCGGTTTCAGTTCATTGTAGGCTACACTTTACGCTAGACCATAACCTGTTTTT
The DNA here is from genome assembly GCA_948455865.1 of Conomelus anceps. Taxonomy (NCBI): domain Eukaryota; kingdom Metazoa; phylum Arthropoda; class Insecta; order Hemiptera; family Delphacidae; genus Conomelus; species Conomelus anceps. The sequence continues at coordinate 50,994,913 of OX418224.1, forward strand.
GATATAGGTTAGATTACAGGTTGGTTTAAGTGTTCAAAGATTATTTTATGCAGTTTATATATATATATAGTTTATTTATTTAATACAAACATTCTTTGGATGCAACTGGTAATATACCCAAAACTGTCTCCTTAACATAAATACAAAATTCTAAATAGAGTAAACCGCAAGCAAACTTGAAGAAATTGAGAAAAAACTTACTAATTACAAATATAAAGAAAAAATCATGATGAAGAAGTTCTTATTCAAAAAATTACTGATCTATTGAGAGAAAAATGAAAATAATGAACATGATGATGGAAGGGTCAAGTGGGATAGGAACATTTTTAATAAATTATATATTGTGCTCCAGAGAGATATTTATTGAAACATAGACCTAACCTAAGATTTGAACTCTAGTTGAAATTTTATGAAGAAATCAGTTTTTGACAATAGCCCATTGTATCTTGTTAACATTTGTATTCAAGTGCTGATATATAAATAAATATAAGTATGTTTTGTACAGTTGGGGGAGAACTTTAAAATCCTTTAAACACTTAATCCCAACCCTGGATAAAACAACCTGTATTGAAAGCAGGTCAGGGCCTGAGTAAAATGCAGCCAGTTTGTTTACAGGTAATGTTTGATTTTCAATTGTCTTTGTAGGTTTTTATAATTATTGCAAATAAGTTTACCAAATAATATTAAACCCAACACAAAAGTTCGCTTACAAAATCATGTCATAAAACAAAATAGGAAACAAACACGAAAATTCGCTTACAATAATTGGTGGGGAGACCCTTACGGGTAGTTCCACCTCGCCGATTGAGCCATGTTATAGAGAACATGGTGGACCGACAATTTTAGGTGGGTTCCAAACCATCGGGTAAGTGATAATAATGCTTATAAAATCAAGTCATAGAAGCATGGTCACCCATCCAAACGGAGTCTTGAGCGGTCGTGACTGAACATCACGATCGCATGTTTCAAAAAATAAATCAGGAAACAAAGCCGAATGTTCACTTATGAAATCGTATCGAACAAAAGAAGACGGAGAAGAAAAAGGAGAGAAAGAAGAAAAATAGAAAAAACAAAAGAAAAAACAAGGAGAAATAGTAAAACAAGAAGAATAAGAACGAATGAACAAGAAGAGACGAACAAGAATAAGAACGAATGAACAAGAAGAGACGAACAAGAAGAAGACGGAGAAGAAAAAGACGGAGAAGAAAAAGATGAGAAAAAAGAACAAAAAGAAGAAATTGAAAAAAATCGGGCAAGTAAAGATGCAAGTAAAGATGAAATGTAACAGAACAAAGTGGTATCCAATTTTTTGTACGAAAAGTCCAGGATGCAGCCAATAGTCAAAAATGAATAATAAGACTTGAAGTTGTCACAACCACATTATTTAATGAAAACAGTGAGATACTAGTTTCGGTTGTTACACCATTATCAATCTCAAACAAACTAAACTCGAAACAAACTTGAGTTTAGTTTGTTTGAGATTGATAATTGTGTAACATCCAAAACTAGTCTCTCACTGTTTTCAATAAATGATGTGGTTGTGACAACATCAAGTCTTATTATTCACAATCTAATATTAAAACTGACACTGTATATCACTTTTTTTGTAATGTTTTACTCACATAACTTATATTGGAGATGCTTGAGGAATGCATTTCACTTCTGAAAAGAAGCTTCTTCTAAATACAGTATCAGTTTTAATATTAAATTGTTCATATTAACTTTTCATGTGAATTTAACGACTTGCAGTCAAATATTTGACTGCAAGTCGTTAAATTCACATGAAAAGTTAATATTAACAACGCAGTTCGTCATGGAACAAGAAATCCAGGAATTAAATTGTTCATTAAGTATTTCGTCATGGAAAAAATCACAGATCTTATTTTTCATTATGGATATCTTCCACAATATCACGTTCGTTACTACAAAGAAAGTTAATAGTCAAAAATCACCTAAATCTCATAAAAATAACAGTAATAAATCAAACCACATAGATATAGTAAGCTGTACAAAATAATTCTGTTTTGATTCAATAAAAGCAGATTTCATAAAATTTGTTTTGGCTTTTCTATTGGATTATTTGACATTCTTTGTTCAGAATTGAATTCTCTACATTTGGCATATTCTGTTGAATATCTCAAAAATTACTGTAGTTACCCACTTTTGAACTGTTTATTCGACTTTCAGCTTATTTTTACATAGAACCTAACCAAATCAAAAGTAAAATGAAGTTACTACAAATTTCTCAATGAATAAATTGATAGGCCTAGTTACTAACTTCAGCCATCTTAAACTCTGTTACGAAGCATTTCCGAACCTACGTTTATATGATATTATTTTTATTTTTTTATTGCCGATGATGCCTACATTAGCCCGAGACTTGTGCGTGGGTAATGAGGAGAATGATTACACATAGATGCTAGACGGAGGAGTGGGATTCGAACCCACGACCTCTTAAACATTTTATTATTATTTTTTTTTAGGGAGTATAACAAGCCTACAAAGTATACCTAACTGTGGGTGCCATCTTGAACTCTGTAACAAAGCATTTTTGGACCTTTGTTTATACATTTTTTTTTTTAATTTTAGTGAGTACAAGAAGTCCACGAAGTATCGGTAATGTGAAACAACCTATACATGTCAACTAGCTATGAAATTATATTTTCCTACAGTGACCCGAAAAAGTGCCTATTTTCGCACTAACTGTAGCATGCAAAATAGTCTATTCCTGCACCAGTGCGGGAAAGTAAATTGCAGTGCGGGAATGTACTTTTCCTACAACTGCTCGTAAAGTAGTTCTTTACGTACTGAAAACTAATTGTAAAATACCTCTTTACTGCTCCGCAAGCGGTAAAGTACTTTTCGTCATACTTGTAGGTTATGGACAGTTTACCAGTCAAGCAATCAATGTGGTAAACAGCTGTTTACAGAAATCAAAAACAGCTGATGTAATTTGATGATTATTACCGTACACTGTGTGGTAAAAATCATCAAATGATTATTACCGCACTCTATGGGTGGTTGTGGCTACCACTTCACTGAAAAACCATTTGGTCGAAAGCTAGATCAGCTGATCTAGAACCATTATTGCCATATTTCACCTTGAGTTGGTGTGTTGAGGTTATGTTTGTATAACAATGATTTATAGTTTCTTATTTCAACTTATCTGCTATTTTAGACTTGTATGACGAAAAATATCGTATGTAACTCGTCCGGGAAGATGTTTACCATACTCGTATGATAATACCGCACTCGACTTCGTCTCGTGCATTAACTTATCATACTCGTATGTTAAACACCATTTCCTGCACTTGTAACGTAATATACTATTACGCTCGCCAGCTGTTTTCTTTACGCTTCTGTTTTGATTTTGATGTCTTCTCATTGGTGGATCATGGAATCCGTGAAATTCACATAACCTCAAAAAAGTCGAACGCTAACCAAATCCGCGCACGGTCTGTGATGTTAGAAACTACAAACTTTTATTGTGTTGGAATCCAGAACTGCAGTTGTAGGAAAAATATTGTATGTATTTCGCGCGTGAAGCTTCTTTATCACTCTCGCAAAATTACTGCGCTCCGCTATGCGTCGCGCAGTAAATGTTTTGGCTTGAGCGATAAAGTCGCGCTTCACGCTCTTAATACATAAATAACTATTTCCGCACTCCAAATTTGCAACCTAACAACACAAAATAGTGAGCATGTAATACGCAGGTTCCCTATTCTGCATTCAAAAATAGGTTGGCTACTCTGCTTCAGCTGTGAAATAGTTGTTGTAGTTGTTGTTGTTGAATTCGATTTGATTCGAAGATAGGTTATGTGAGGAATTTTCAGGTTATGTATGCCCTGTTTTGTTCTGTTTAAATTACTTTATACATTACTGTAGGAAAAATTTAATGTGTAATACGAGTGCAAAGTATTGTTTCTGCACTCGAGAAACTTTTTTCACTCGCCTTTGGCTCGTGAAAAAAACTGTTTCTCTCGATGCAGAAAAACGCTATTTTGCACTCTAGTTACACAAATAGCTATTTTCATACTCGGAAGTATTTTGCTTGTTATTTTCAAAGAAATACAGTTTTTTCCTTTATTTTGTTTTTTTTTTATTTAGTTTCATTTTTGCTTTGGCCACGATTACTGGTAAATGTGGCCAAAAATTTCTGTTTTGTAAAATTGAGAATTATGTATCACAATTATGGAGGAATAAATTTCATTTTTCAGTTTATTTTCACTGAAGTATGGATAGGGATGATATTTTTAATCAAACAATCCAAAAAACATCGTCATCGGATGTCTCACACTTCTTTCTTTGTTATTTTATTATTTTTCTCTTCTTTCAAATTGTCAACTTCAGCAAACTGATCTTCAAGGTCCCCTTAACAGTGCTGGCTTCCTTGAACTCTACATCAGACTTCAGAATTTTTTTTCTCATAATTTTTTTTAGAATTATTTGTTTTTCCCTCTTTTTTTAAGAGATAAAACATGTTTTGTTTTCCTTCTTATAGAAAGATTTGTTTTAATTCCATTTTATTTCCAAGATATGTATTGATGAATTAGAATTGTATGGGAGGGTTTTAAGAGGTGGAGAGGGCCGACTGCGTCTTAACTTCGCCCTCCCAGGTTTAAATAAAGGCAGTTATTCAATTCAATTCAGTCACTGCTGCAATGTACAACAGGTTCTTAAAACCATTGACAATACTGATGCCCGGTTTCTGAGTTGTTCATTAAGTTTAATGGATCATTAATCCATTGCTCCAGCATTGAGTTAATGGTCCATTAAGTTAATGAACAACTCAGAAACCGGGCATTAGTGGCACTGAAGCAGTGGTTGGGTAGTTAATGGTAGTTAAACATACTGCGGCTAACTTAGCAACTCCTTACATGAATTTCACTCTCAAGTTTTGAGGCTAGATGTCGAGAACTTTTTAAATTTCATATATAAAACCACATGTACACAGTACTATTAGAATAGATAATATCGAAATAATCGAAAATGAACAAAAATCGAAATTTCAGTAACCCTAAATAGTAATTCAGTTCAGTTTTCGTTTATTTTTACGGTTTTTATTTTGATGACTTCTCATTGGTGGATCACAGAATCCATGAACTCCCATAACCTCAAAAATGGCGCACGCTAACCAAATCCGCGCATGGTCTGTGATGTTACAAACTGCAAGCTTTTATTGTGTTGGAATCCAGAACTGCAGTTTTAGGAAAAATATTGTATGCAATTCGCGCGTGAAGCTTCTTTATCGCTCTCGCAAAATTACTGCGCTCCGCTACGCGTCGCGCAGTAAATGTTTTGGCTCGAGCGATAAAGTCGCGTTTCACGCTCTTAATACATAAATAACTATTTTGCCATCGGACACCATGGTCATCGGCAACGTCAAAATGATTATTAAATATAATTAAACAGTATGAGTAAAAAACCCTTCCAAGGAGTAAAAAGGAATGACACAGGGTTTCAGTGATATTGGCAACTTATTAAAAATTTTAGTTCCAATAACCTGTAGGGAATTCTGTATTTTTGTCACCCTTGTGTCCTGAGTATCAAGTTCGTGTCTTTGGCGGGTGTTGTATCCATGAATCATACCTCTTATATTCATGTTCGACTTATTCTTATGAATGTGCTGAGCCACAATAAAAATATATTGGCTGTAAACTGTTAGAACACCAAGTGAAACAAAAAGCGGCTTACAATTTTCCCTGTATGTGGCTCCCAAAATAATTCTTACAGCTATTCTCTGGAGTAGTAGAACATCTGACACATGACTACTTCCATCCCATTGTAAGATACCATAAGGCAATAGGCTATGAAACAAGCTAAAATATGCCGCACGCAGGAAGTTATTATTTTTTTTGTAGATTTTTTTTTTGAGGATGAAGCCCACATAGGTCTGAAACCTGTGCGTGGGTATGAGTTGGATGATGGTGATTTATGAGTTGGACCTACAGTTTTAGGTGGGTTCCGAACCACCGGGAAGTGATTTTCAGCAGAGAACAGTGTCTTTTTTGCTGGCCAATCTAATCGGTCACCGTTACAAACAGGACCTACGAGAACGCAGCTTATCTATCTGATTGAACAGATACCTGCTACGGCTCGCGGCTATCACTTCCCAAGATTACGTCTTGGAGACTCCAGTTAAGGAGTATAAGACAGGATTGAATAATAACACAGATATTGTCAATTCCTACTAGTTTTCATTACGCAAAACCAGGTTTCAATGCTCATGGCATCATCATCAGTTGCATGTTGAGTTAAAACTAAAAATCAGTTGAACCTAAAACACCTCTGTTACCAAATTTTAGTTTTAACTCAACATGCAACTGATGATGATGCCTTGAGCATTGAAACCTGGGTTTGCGTAATAAAAACTAGTAGAAATTGACAAAATCTGTGTTATTATTCAATCATGGAACAGTTCTACAACATCTCTGAAAACAGTGTTAAATTTAGTATAAGACAAGTCAGATCAACAATTATACACTAGATACCATAATTACTATATCAATTTGATGTGAAAGGAACTCTTGTACACTATAAAAAGCTAAACTAAATATTTTTTCAATTGGTTTTTAAATATTTCTATATTTTCAAGACTCTTCAAAAACTGTGGTAGCTTGTTGTAGAGTCTCCTACCAATATAACTATGTTTTTGTTTGAATAAGCTACTATTGTGACTCACCAAGTGATAATCTCCTCGGCTTCTTGTACTGTATTATAATCATGAAAGTCAAGATTTTTGTTAATATCATTCGTTTTTACATATGAAGTAGCTTCATACATGTATAAGCAGGGTAATGTAAGGTTTTTTTAGTATAAAATTTATTATTTAAAAGTGCATAATTTAAAAGTATTGTAGCGAATATGAAATTGGAAAGAATGGAGAGAAAGAGGGCACAGTGGTTCTTGGCGTTACCTGCTATGTAAATGTTTACTTTTAAGCAATTAATTACTTTGCTTTTGACACTTTTATGGTGTTTACTTGGTAATTAGTAGAATGTTCTAGTTGTTTGATTAGAAATTAATGGAGTCTTATCGAATATTGTGGAAAGTTCCAGTTTCCTTCATTTATTTATTTAGAAGTTGGTAGAGAAATCTAGAGATATCTCAATTATAATTAAGTATATAAATAGAGGAAGTCTCTTGTAAATGAGTTCAGAGTTGTCTTTGAAAATTCGTCGTGATAAACAAATTGTGACATTTCTATATATTCTATCTATATAGTGATAATTCTTTCTCAGTGACTATAGAGATAATTCTTTTTCCTGTTTAATTCATGCCAGTGAGCTACTAAATAGTTTTTGTTGTATTACGGACTAGTGCTACGTAAGTTAGGGGTCCTTTTCGACATTTCTTTTTGAATATTATTGGACAGTTTATTGTACAGTTATTAATTAATATTAGATCGGCCTTTCAACTTTTAGTGATTGATTTTTGTACAGTTTATTGAAAACACATTATCAGTTGAACAATATCGTGTTATCTGTTTTTAATTGCTTATTTTTTCTGTAAGACATTACTGAACAGTGAGTGTTGTGATTATTTGTATAAATAAAGTGCGAGCGATAAATTTAAGTGTTGCCAGCGTTATTTTAGATATAGAACCCGTAACAGTATAAAACCAATATTAAAGCATTCAAGATGATAAAACTTAGTTAGAACGTAAGTTATACAAAGTGAATGTTTTTCCACGAATACGCATGATTCGGGAACTTGGGCGATGGTGTACTTGGATAGTTCGGGGTGATTCGGGTTCCACATTCGTCAACATTCGCGGTCGTAATCTGACCCGAACATTCGGTGAAACATTCGAGCGAATGTTCGGCGATAGTGTACTGCTAGCATAAAATTCAAGTTTTTTGCCATAATCGTCTAAAATATTGAAGATTACTTACAGCCGGTCCCCAACGAGGTCCCATAGTCGCCCAGCAGATGTCAGTTTTGCACATGGTGCATTGACAGTAATCGCAGCCTGCAGTTTTCATTACTGTTATATTGCATGTCGGACAATTCATAGCTTCCCCTCGTTCTTTCATTGCCTGAAATCGTAAAAAAGCATAATATAAATTAATTTTTATACAAATTAAACTTTTTATACAAATTCAACGACTTGCAGTCAATTTTAATTGAGAATAAATAATATTTTTACTCACTTATTGACTGCAAGTCGTTGAATTTGCCATAAAAAGTTGATATTAACAACGCAGATCGTTATGGAACAAGAAATCCAAGAAAATAAACATTGAAAAACAGTCGATCTACAATCCTAAACAGCTAGCTGCTGTTATCTGTCGACGGAGCTCTAACGCTGGTGAATACGGGAATGAATGAGGAGGAGGAGGAGGATGAGGAGGAGGAGGAGGAGAAGGAGGAGGAGAAGGAGGAGAAGGAGGAGGAGGAGGAGAAGAAGGAGAAGAAGAAGAAGAAGGAGAAGGAGAAAGGGAAAATTGATAGGAAAAAGAAGGAGGAGGTCTAAAAGAAGAAGGAAGGGGAGAAAAAAGGGAAGATGATGTAGGAGAAGTAAGAGAAGACGGGGTAGAGGAAGGAGCAGAGAGAAGAAAATGAAAAGAAGAAGAACAGAGAGAAGACGGTGAAGAGGAAGGAGAAGAAGAAGGAGGAGGAGGAGGAGGAGAAGGAGGAGGAGGAGGAGAAGGAGGAAGGGAAGGCGAAGTAGGATAGAATTAAAAAATAGAAAAACAAGATGTAGAGAAAAAGAAAAAAAAACAAGAATAAATGGAAAAACAAGAGAAAAAAGAAGAAATTAAAAAACAAGAAGAAGAAGAACGAACGAAGAAGAAAGGTGAACAAGAAAGAAGACAGAAGAAAAAGAATAGAAAAAAGAAGAAGAATAGAAAGAAGAAATAGAAGAACAAGAGAAAAACAAGAAGAAATTGAAAAAAGAGAAAAGACAAGAAGAAGAACGAACGAACAAAGAAGAAAGATGAACAAGACGACGGAAAAGAAAAAGAAGAGAAAAAAGCAGAAGAATAGAAAGAAGAAATAGAAAAACAAGAGAAAAAACAAGAAGAAATTGAAAATTAAGAGAAAAAACAAGAAAAATAAGAACGAATGAAGAAGACGGAGAAGAAAAAGAAGAGAAAAACGAGAAGAAATAGAAAAACAAGGAGAAGAAGAAGAAGAACGAACGAACGAAGAGTAAAAACAAGAAGAAATAGAAAAACAAAAGAAAAAAGAAGAAGAAATTGAAAAACAAGAAGAAGAAGAAGAACATGAAGAAGGCGGAGAAGAAGAAGTAGGAGAAGAAAAAGAAGAGAAAATTAAAAAGAATAGAAAGAAGAAATAGGAAAACAAGAGAAAAAACCAAGAAGAAATTGAAAAAGAAGAGAAAAAACAAGAAAAATAAGAACGAGTGAAGAAGACGGAGAAGAAAACGAAGAGAAAAAAGAAGAAGGATAGAAATAAATAGAAAAAACAAGAAGAAATAGAAAAACAAGAGAAAAAACAAAAAGAATAAGAACGAACGAAGAAGAAACACGAACAAGAAGACGGAGAAGAAAAAGAAGAGTAAAGAGAACAAGAAGAAGAAGAAGAAGGAGGAGGAGAAAAAGAAAAATAATAAAAAAAAGAGACGAAGATCCCTTTTTGTCTCCTTCTGCTTCTTCATTTTTCTCCTCCTCATTCTTCTTCCTCGCCTCCTCCAATCACTCATTTTCCAGCGCTAGAGTTGAGTAGGCCTAACTGAAATGGGCTTCTTCCTCCAAAAATTAAAAATGTATATTTTATTTCCACAAATAATAATAGAAGGACTTACCCTGAAATATCGCAGTGTTTTCTGAGCATTCGGATCTCTTTCAGCCAGTATAACGAGTTCAGCCTGATAAGCTTTGCAATCCATGGTCGGGTGAATCGCCTGAAAATAAACATTAAAAGAAACAAAACAGAAGTTGTCAAATCTCACTAAACTAACAATTTGAGTCACAGGATCATGGTTTCGTGTTTTACTAACACATCTTCGTCTGTACTGTGTTATACTAAACACAAATAGAACTAGCGGTTTATGTCGGCACTATCTGTTGGTGGTATTGGTAAATTTCAAGCAGTAAAAAAGTTCGTTCGAACTATTCTGCTTTTTGTTTATTTTCATTTGAAATGTCATCATAAAATGCCAGATAGAAATAAGCTGCGTTCTCGTAGGTCCTGTTCGTAACGGTGACCGATTAGATTGGCCAGCAAAAAAGACACTGTTCTCTGCTGTAAAATAACTTCCCGGTGGTTCGGAACTCACCTAAAACTGTAGGTCCAACTCATCAATCACCATCATCCAACTCATTAACCACGCACAGGTCTCAGACCTATGTGGGCTTCATCCTCCAAAAAAAAAAATCATATCTACGAGAAATGAAAGTGAACTACAACAAAATATATAAAAATTAAAAAATATCATATTTTCATCAAAAATAAAGAATAAAGACGAGTAGGAATCTGGGACAGAAGCCACTAGGCCTATAGACAAATGCCACTTTCTTCAAAAGCAGGACATTTGCCACCAAATGTGCCAGCTGACCAAACCTAGCTAACCTGGCTACTGCCAGTATACCTGCTCGTAAAAATAGTGGCAAATGTCTATGGTGGCAATTTTCTATGGTGGCTTCTGTCCGGACACCACGAGTAGCACCAATAACGGACAAGTAACGAGTATTTTTTTTTCTCTAAACACGTAAATGAAACCAACACCCGCCAGTTCTATTTGCGTTTAGTATAACACAGTACAGACGAAGATGTGTTATTAAAACACGAAACCATGGTCCTGTGACTCAAATTGTTAGTTTAGTGAGATTTGACAACTTCTGTTTTGATTCAATTCTAATAATTGTGATTAATTTTGCGATGGCGATTATCATTGAGTAAATCAAGTATGTTCCTCTGTGAAAACACCCTCATTCTTGGGCGTGAGGTCTATTGTTCACCGAACTACTAGTAATAGTTTAATAATACTTACACGACAACGAATACAATTTTCTGCGGTGCAAACTGGGCAATTGATGAATGTGACCTCGTCCTCTACTACCCACCACCCACAACAGTCCGGAGTGCGACAGTGAAATGAGTTCTTTATCTTGCTCTCCGACAGAGACAGACTGCGGGCAAGATGCTTCTCGTAAAGGTCACGCGAGCTTATCTGCATCACAAAGATCAATCATTAGGTGCGCAAAAGTTGAAGAATTCCTAGGTAACTCATTTTCTTTAAAGTACTGTACCTGAATATAATTCAAAACCATTTGAATTGTTTAGATTATTATTAAGTTAGTTTGAAGAGAATGACAATTGAACAAACTGACAACTATACATAAACAGAATTTATTAATTTCGAAAACCTTCAAGTGCTATTAGTTTATACTGAAGACTTCCGCAAAGGCGGATATTGACAACAGTATTGAATAGCTGATGGAAATCGATGAATGCTACTGTACAAAAATATCAGTCACCACCGGCAATCGAACCACGGACCTCCCAATTGCCGGTCGGGCGTCTTAACCACTAGACCATGGAGACCCTTCTGCACAGCAGCATTCATTTTTAACTTGGCTATATCGGCTCGTATCTCACAAGTTAGTTTGAAGAGAATGACAATTGAACAAACTGACAACTATACATAAACAGAATTTATTAATTTAATAGCACTTAAAGGAATTCGAAATTAATAAATTCTGTTTATGTATAGTTGCCAGTTTGTTCAATTGTCATTCTCTTCAAACTAACTTGTGAGATACGAGACGATATGGCCAAGTTAAAAATGAATGCTGCTGTGCAGAAGGGTCTCCATGGTCTAGTGGTTAAGGCGCCCGACCGGCAATTGGGAGGTCCGTGGTTCGATTGCCGGTGGTGACTGATATTTTTGTACAGTAGCATTCATCGATTTCCATCAGCTATTCAATACTGTTGTCAATATCCGCCTTTGCGGAAGTCTTCAGTATAAACTAATAGCACTTAAAGGAATTCGAAATTAATAAATTCTGTTTTTATTATTATTAAGTTGAAGAATTCCTATTAAGCTCATTTTCTTTAGAGTACCTGAATATAATTAAAAAACCATTTGAATTCTTTAGATTATTATCAAGATGAAGACTTCCTAGGAAACTCATTTTCTTTAGAGTACCTGAATATAATTCAAAACCATTTGAATTCTTTAGATTATTATCAAGTTGAAGACTTCCTAGGAAACTCATTTTCTTTAGAGTACCTGAATATAATTCAAAACCATTTGAATTCTTTAGATTATTATCAAGTTGAAGACTTCCTAGGAAACTCATTTTCTTTAGAGTACCTGAATATAATTCAAAACCATTTGAATTCTTTAGATTATTATCAAGTTGAAGACTTCCTAGGAAACTCATTTTCTTTAGAGTACCTGAATATAATTCAAAACCATTTGAATTCTTTAGATTATTATCAAGTTGAAGACTTCCTAGGAAACTCATTTTCTTTAGAGTACCTGAATATAATTCAAAACCATTTGAATTCTTGAGATTATTATCAAGTTGAAGACTTCCTAGGAAACTCATTTTCTTTAGAGTACCAAAATATAATTCAAAACCATTTGAAATGTTTAGATTATTATTAAGTTAAAGGACTCCAAGGAAACTCATTTTCTTTAGAGTACCTGGAAATAATTCAAAACCATTTGAATTCTTTAGATTATTATCAAGTTGAAGACTTCCTAGGAAACTCATTTTCTTTAGAGTACCTGAATATAATTCAAAACGATTTGAATTCTTTAGATTATTATAAAGTTGAAGACTTCCTAGGAAACTCATTTTCTTTAGAGTACCTGAATATAATTCAAAACCATTTGAATTCTTTAGATTATTATCAAGTTGAAGACTTCCTAGGAAACTCATTTTCTTTAGAGTACCTGAATATAATTCAAAACCATTTGAATTCTTTAGATTATTATCAAGTTGAAGACTTCCTAGGAAACTCATTTTCTTTAGAGTACCTGAATATAATTCAAAACCATTTGAATTCTTTAGATTATTATCAAGATGAAGACTTCCTAGGAAACTCATTTTCTTTAGAGTACCTGAATATAATTCAAAACGATTTGAATTCTTTAGATTATTATCAAGATGAAGACTTCCTAGGAAACTCATTTTCTTTAGAGTAACTCATTTAAAGTACCTGAATATAATTCAAAACCATTTGAATTGTTTAGATTATTATCAAGTAAAAGAATTCCTAGGAAACTCATTTTCTTTAGGGTACCTGAATATAATTCAAAGCCATTTGAATTATTTGGATTATTATTAAGTTGAACAATTCCTATTAAACTCATTTTCTTTAGAGTACTTGAATATAATTCAAAACCATTTGAATTGTTTAGATTATTATTAAGTTAAAGGACTCCAAGGAAACTCATTTTCTTTAGAGAATCTGAATAGAATTCAAAATCATTTGGATTATATGTGAATCTGACATGCGTAAAGAAAATATTTCGGGGTCCATCTATCCAAAACATCTGCCTGAAAAAGGTACTTACTATATGGGAATGAGAATTTATAACACCGTACCGATCATTATCTAAGAGTGCAACACTGGGACATTTTAGAAACAAGCTTAAAACTATTTACTCAAGTATAAAGTACAAGTATAAGACAACCGCTTAGCGCAGTTGGTTGGGGCGTTGCAACTTCAGCTTGCTGTCGTTTAAGTGGTCGTGGGTTCGAATCCCGTTCCACCTTCAGGCATTTATGTGTAATCATTCACCTCATTACCCACGCACAAGTCTCGGACTCATGTGGGCATCATCAGCAAAAAAAAAAGTATAAGTCAAGTATAAGTATACGTCAAGTATTCAAGTATAAGTACAAGCTTAAAACTATTTACTCAAGTATAGGCCCTTATGCATTGTATGATTTTTGAGGGTGTTGCCCGGTAGGCTTTACAAGGTGATATGGGCTTACAAATAAAATCTTTAGTCACTTATATTATTTCGGTTGCAGTTCGATATCCCATCTAGTGAAATAATCGATAGCGGATGGAAGTATCGATTCTGTATCGGCACTTTGATACACAATTGCAATCGATGGTATCTAGTTTCGATATTGTCAAGTATCGAAAGTCCTGCGACTATTTCCCTGGATGGGATATCGAACTGAAGCCTATTATTTCAAAATTGAACTATGTATATCTCTCATGTTTATAATCATCTCACCCATTCTTCATTTTAATTATTTTTTTATTACTGATGATGCCCACATGAGTCCGAGACTTGTGCGTGGGTAATGAGGTGAATGATTACACATAAATGTCTGACGGTGGAGCGGGATTCGAACCCATGACCACTTAAACGACAGCAAGCTGAATTTGCGATGCCCCAACCAACTGCGCTAAGCGGCCCGCCAGTGTTTCCCTAGTGTTTTGTTCTCTTTATTTCTCAATGTTGTTAATGACATTTCTTAGGCCACAAGAGTTATGCTCTGTTGTGTGGCTTCATATGAAATTACGTAAAGAAAAATAAATATAAAAAATAATTTGGAATAACCAATTAGGATGTAGGTGTTTTAGAGTGGAAATTGTTAAGAAAGTTACATTTTTATTAAAACAATGAACTATCGATGCACGCAGAATTATCTGCAGCAGAAAGTTCAATCGATGAGTTGCGTAAAAGTAGAACAATTTTTTGAGTGTTTGCACAGTGGAGCATCCAATACTCGATGATAATCACCATCGCAAAATCAAACAAATGCTTTGGAATAGTTTATAACAGATCGAAGCAGCGTGAATAGGTGTATAAGCATACATGTATTTATGATTGTGATGGTGATTATCCTCAAATATTGCATGCTTCACTTCACCCTTAGAAACTAGTAGGGTACTCGAATATAACTTAAAATCAAAATACAGTATTTTGAAATTATCAATCACAGTATACAGGGGTTTTAAAGTGGAAATAAATGAAAGAAATCTTGATAGAAACAAACGACCAACGATCGTGGGAAATGATAGCCGTGAGCCATAGCAGTTATCTGATCAATCAGATTAGATAAGCAACGCTCTCCTGGACCCTTTTAGTAAGGGTGACCGATTGGATTGGCCAGCAAAAAAGACTCTGTTCTCTGCTGTAAAATCACTCACCCGGTGGTTCGGAACCCACCTAAAATTGTAGGTCCACCATGTTTCCAATAAAATGGCTCAAGCGGCGAGGTGGAACTACCCGTAAAGGTCTCCCCAACAATAAAAGCCATACGCAATTACTTAATTATATTAGAGTGGAAATGATTAGTGTTTGATTTTTTTATCAAAACAATCAACCATCTTATAATTGGAACAATTAGGCGAGCAGAGTAAACCTAAAAAACAATATCTGATTATTTGATGAATAATAATCACAACCACATTTATTGAAAATAGTGAAATACTAGTTTCGGTTGTTACACCATTATCAATCTCAGACTATAACTAAAGTACAGAGTAGCTTAATATAATCTGATTATGTATCAATTCGTGATTTTGGGACGATCAAGAATGAAAGGTGATGGAGCTGGAGATTATCAGCACAACAAGGTTAAATCACTTCCCGGTGGTTCGGAACCCACCTAAAACTGTAGGTCCAACTCATAAATCACCATCATCCAATTCATTACCCACGCACAGGTCTCAGACCTATGTGGGAGTCATCCTCCGAAAAAAATTAAATCATCAATAGTGTAAATAATCCAAGATTATTAACAATATTGTCGAATCAGTGTAGATGGAAATTAATTCCAAATTCTTAATTTACCTCTATCAAATGCACTGAAGTTTTCCCGTTTACGAATATTGACAAGAGTAACAAATGGACATACGAGAATTTGAATGAATGCTACAATCGGAAATCCATTTCCAACTTTTTTTGGAGGATGAAGCCCACATAGGTCTGAGACCTGTGCGTGGGTAATGAGTTGGATGATAGTGATTGATGAGTTGGACCTACAGTTTTTTAGGTGGGTTCCGAACTACCGGGAAGTGATTTTACAGCAGAGAACGTGTCTTTTTTGCTGGCCAATCTAATCGGTCACCGTCACAAACAGGACCAACGAGAACGCAGCTTATCTCTATCTGATTGAACAGATACCTGCTACGGCTCATGGCTATCACTTCCCTTTTGTGGGAATTCTGTGGATTTTTTGAAAATCATAAAACATGTCGCATTCTGAAAATATTATTCAAGATTCTGAAATACATGAAAGTCTGAAAAACTATGGTTTTTAATGAATGCTGTAGTTTTTTATCACTTCCTTAATCTATGTTGAATTATCATTTTAGGAAGAACCAACTCTAGAATTTTAGTCAATATCACATTGTTTATTCAATACAGTTCAAATACAATCTTGACATTATAAATATTGAGTTATTAGGAATAGTTTATTACTCTTGGGGAAACTTAGAGTGACAATTTGTGATAGAAAGGAGTTTATCATAATTGTTCATTTCAAATCAATAATAGGTATTTTCAAGTGAAAATTATTACAGTATCTGAATCTTTATCGAAACAATCAACCATCTTATTACCGGAACAACATTTACTGGAACCTGAGATTACTTACTGATCAATTATTTTGAAAAAGGCAAGATTAATGGGTCATTAAGATAGTTTTAGTCAGTTGAGCACTGTACTTTGTCTTGAACAAAATCTTGAAAAAACTAGGAAAATTATATTTATATTTTCAAGTATTACAGGCAAGTCTACGTATTGACATAGCAAGTCCCAGACTTGTCACCTTATCAAGTGAGCACTGTACTTAGTCTTGGAAAAACAAAAATAGAACATCTAGAAAAAAAACTAGGAAAATTCAACTTACCTCCCTAATTTCGCGCTCCGATAGATTTTGATTGCAAACATCATTAGCAGTTTCGCCACGATAGGGACATTTCACTTCAGCATCCTCATTGTACTCGATTGTCTGGGCCAAACAATCCCTAAACATTAAATAAACCATTTTTCAGACAATGCCAACATTGTGATATCTATAGGTATAATATATAACTATCAAAAAATATAAAAATGAATGTCTGTCTGTATGTTCCCTATAGACTTCAAAACTACTTGACAGATCGGCATGAAACTTTGGGAATATGTTGTGTGAATATTGGGGATGGTTTCTGACCATAAATTTTAATAGGGGGGCTAATAATTATTATTAATTAATCCATTTTATAGACCTAACCTATTGAACTTGCCGGCCAAACAGCTTAAAGGAACAGCTGATAGAAGTCAACAGTTTTTAATCATATAGCAGACCCCTTAGCGGCGTTATTTAAGCTGTCTTTGAACAGCAAAAGACTTTGCATGTAGGCTACCGTGCAGTCGGAGCCTTGCAATATGTAGGAAACATATGACTGGGTATGATGAAATGTAATTATGCCAGGTTGATGACATCTGTTAACCAATGCAGCTAGAAATTTGAAATGCAGTCTCAGCGGGAGGTGGCGAATAATAAAATCAAAAACCTAGCTTCTACCCTTATAGTCATAGGTTTAAATTTGAAATGTTTCTTCATTCAGAGGTGGTGATTAAGAAAACAACAAAGGAGGCCTCTAAGATCAGCTGGAAGAGCCCTAGGACTAACTTCTTTCCTAATTTGAAATGCAACCTCAGCGGAAGGTGGCGAATAATAGAATCAAGTAGAATTTTTATGAGAACGCAGCAACGCGCGTCGGGCCAGCTAGTCTGTCTGTATGTATGTATGTTCCCTATAGACTCCGGAACTGCTGAACCGAATTTTATGAAATTTTCAGGCACAATGTAGAATAGTCCTGAGATGATTCCTGTGAAGTTTGGGAATTAAAAAGTCCTCGCTGAAGGACACAAAAAGGAGAAATCTATCCTTAAAGGAACAGCTGATAGAAGTCAACAGTTTTTAATCATATGGCACCCCCTTAGCAGCGATATTTATGCTGTCTGAAACGCAAAGACTTTGCATGTACCGTGTAGTCGCAGCCTTGCAGTATGTAGGAAACATATGACTGGGTATTATGAAATGTAATTATGCCAGGTTGATGGCATCTGTTAAGCTGGGTTTACACTATATAGCTGGAGAGCTATATAGCAGAGCTATATAAAAAATGAGCTTTATATAGCTCCGTCAGCTACATAGCCTATAGCTCTGCTATAAGTAAATTTTATGCCATTTCGTGTAGCAGAGCTACATATAGCTTGGGAGGAACCGGAGTGTTCAGTTTCCAGCCAGATGAACTTTAAAATAATTATTTACAATGTTCATATTATGAATATTTATGAACAGTACGGTAATATTATATTCTTCTTATTCTCGATTCAAATCAAGTTCACCTGATTGGTCAAGACGGGACATTACAGGCTTGTTTCATACTGAACCAGCTTTGGGTAACCGATGTCGTTTACCCGGCATAATGCATTGCATCATGTATTTCGAAAATCGTCTAGATGTGAAGCGCTCCATATGATAAAATGATCAGCCTGGTAAATGACACCGGTTATCCTACTGGCGGTTGTGTGTGGAACTATCCTATTCAAACAAGATTGAAATGAAGACATCGATGAATGCTCCTTTTTGTTTAATATTGGGCCGATCCTTTCGAAACTTGTATGGGACCACCGCTGAATGATGCTCTTTCATTGAAAAAAAATCATCGAAATCGGTTCAAATGATTGATGTCCAAACATTAAAAAAAAAAACAGGTCGAATATAGAACCTTGTTCTTTTTGGAAGTAGGATCAACTTTATAATGTTGTCTTTACTCCAGTCGAATTCACTTAAAAGATTCTCCGTTGCACAAAGAAATATCCGAGAACAACAACAGCCTGCACTAGAAGCACTCTGACTACAAAATGAGTAGATCACAGTAAAAATGCGACATCGAAGGTACCGCGGCGGCCTCGAGGGAGGGGGCAGGGGGCAGCTACATCTACATCTAGCTCTGCTACAAACAAAAATGCATCTGTAGCAGAGCTATATGTAGCAGAGCTAGATAAAGCTCAGATTCCCTTTGATGTTTACCGAAACTTTTGAATAGCTCGTTTTCTGCTATATAGCTGTGAAAATAGGCTTAAATTCGCTATATATCTGGGCTATATAGCAGATCTCCAGTGTCACTTTTTAAACTTGTAGCAGGGCTATATAGCTGTGCTACATGTAGCTCTGTTACATAGTGTAAACCTAGCTTTAGCCAATGCAGCTAGAAATATGAAATGAAGCCTCAGAGGGAGATGGAGAATAATAAAATCAAATACCTAGCTTCCACCCTTATAGTCGTAGGTTTAAATTTAAAATGTTTCTTCATTCAGAGGTGGTGATTAAGAAAACAACAAAGGACCGGAAAACTGAAGGAAACTATGATAGACTGGAAGAGCCCTAGGACTAATTTCTTCACTAATAGTCCTAGAAGGTTAAAATTCGAAATGTAACCTTGGTGGGAGGTGGCAAATCATAAAATTAAAAACTTAGCTTCCGCCCCAATAGTTGTAGGTGGTTTAAATTTGAAATGTTCATTCAGAGGTGGTGATTAAGAAAACAACGAAGGAGGCCTCTCTGATCAGCTGGAAGAGCCCTAGGACTAACTTCTTCCCTAATAGTCCTAGAAGGTTGAAATTTGAAATGTAATCTCAGATCTCAGTGGGAGGTGGCGAATAATAAAATCAAAGAGAATTTTTAATGAGAATGCAGCAACGCGCGTCGGGCCAGCTAGTTATTAATATTGCAGTAAAGTCATAACGGTTTAATCTATTTTAATTGGAATTGAATTCTTCAAGAATTGGGATTATTTGATGTGAGTAAAGTTGAGTCAATCAAAGCTTTTCTCACACCTTCTGAAACGGACTCGTGTCGACTCCAGTCACTCAACAGAGTCCACTCACTCAACTCATGAGTGCGTATTCAACTTTATTTACAATGACTCACAGCCAATGACGGTCATTCATTTACGACGCTTGGCAAACGACTGTGCTCAACTCTAACAAAATGTCCCATAATTAGAAATGTGTTGAGAAAATATAAAATACCTGCAAAACATGTGCAAACACTGCTTCAGTACAATGCCTTCGCCTCTTTCAACTTGCGTTAGACAGATTGTACAATCGAATGGCACTTTGTTCACTACAACGTTATCCTCTTCAAGTTCTATCAGCTGTTGGTAGATATTACGCTCGTTGATCTCCTGAAAATATTAATATATCAATAAACAGCCTTCACTTCCACTGGGAAACAATGCATTTGATGTAGAAACTATCCCCTTCACTAACACTAAATTTGTTCGATAAAAATGTTTCTCAACTTATTCTCACTATTTGCAACAAAGAAAACCTTCAGAAGTGTATATTAGGAATCATTTTTTCAACATGCCCATAGTGACGAACTTCTCAATAACGGCCCCCAATTTATTTTAAACGAACAATCGCTCAAAAACCAGAATCCTATAGAAAACCGCAAAATGTCATACAAAATGGGAGACTAAATCCGTAATTTCTCATAGATTATCAAGCTACATAAGTTATTTTGAACACAATGAACGATTTCATGTTAACCAGCTGTTGAAATCTTGGGTTTCAGTACCGTATGTATTCCAGCGAAACAGCGCTGGTTTTATGTTAGAAATAAAAAGGCCTTAAATTAATTGATGTGCTTACCTTAATTGTGAATAAACTGAATATGTTATGTTAATCAACAATACGGTAGGTTCTCACCCTTCTTTGCTTTGCTGCTTTTAGCCATTCATCTAATGTTGCTTCGTCTTGAAATTGTATGGATAGACTCTTGGGTCTGAAAAAGGCGGCGCATTTATTGGTACTGGGTCCATCAACATGCAAGGTTTCAGCTATAGTTTCAGCGATTACATTCACGTCTTTCAAATTTCTGACATATTCTCCAGGGGGGCCACCAGCAGCTACATTACCCAACCTTCTTGCGGCGTCATTTCGTAGCATAGCGGCATCTTCAAAGTCTCCG
The DNA here is from genome assembly GCA_948455865.1 of Conomelus anceps. Taxonomy (NCBI): domain Eukaryota; kingdom Metazoa; phylum Arthropoda; class Insecta; order Hemiptera; family Delphacidae; genus Conomelus; species Conomelus anceps. Next base: position 51,015,837 of record OX418224.1, read on the forward strand.
TTGTCTCGTGCGATCTTTTTACTCATCATTGCATCGTATTTCATCTTCATCACATCAGAAACTAGAGCTCGCATTATTAGATTTGAATCAACAGAAATTTTCAAATACTCCTTCAGGGAATTCTCATAACGCATAAAATTCTGTTCATTAGACGCTTTAGTTGCATCCAATTGTTCCGACAAGTTCTGAACTCTTTGATTCAATTCCATAACAGTTTCGCGTAGATTTCTATTTTCAGCCAACACGTTCTCCACACTCTCTTCCCCTGACTGCAGCATGAGGTTGAGTTCATTTTGCCCCAACTTAATAGACTGACAAAGAGTAAACAACTTCTTATCCGGTATTACGTTTTCTGCACAAGGTTCGCTAAAATTTGTGGCACCATCAAAGAGTTTTTCGTTGCCATTACCAGCCTTCAAATCATAATGATTTCTATTTATCAAATCGACCAGTTCATTTTTCACTTGGGTCATGTGGTGTAAAAAGTACGCTTGCATAGCACGAAAAAATTCATCAAATTGTGGATCTGGTTTTTTATTGTTGCGATTCATGTTTGAAAAGTTGGGAGGTAAGGACAAAGTAGAATTGAAGGAAAAGGAAAGTTTGAACTGAGCTTTGATGATTTTGATGGAACAGAGTATATTGTACGAGAAATTATCCGGTAGTAAACACTTCACACATAACCTAATTGTCACAGCGAAAAATACATAAACAAATCATTACCCGTTCTTAGAATAAGATTGCTATAGTATCAGTACACTATCTCAAATATATATGGAGAAATAAACACATCAAAAGAGCAAAAACTACCAGGAACAACGAAATATTCACTCTCCGACGGCCAGTACTTCACATTTTTTATCTAATCAGCTTCAGAAACTTTGCAAATTGCATGTTGTTTGCGTTTGCGTACTTGAGTATTGAGATTTCCACCAATCATCGTAATCCAAAACTGCGCAATTTGCGATCAAAGAGGCTGTGTTTCTCAGAGAATCAAATTTTGAAATTTTTCCAGAATGAAATATTTTTATGAATCTTTTCAATATAAAATTTTTTAAAATCCATCGGGGAAGCAGACCTTACCCAAAAAATAATTGTAAAAATTTATCTAGGTAATGGCACAGCTGACAGAAAACCTGCAAGTAGGAAGTAAATAATAATGTCGTCTGCTTGATCAGCTGCTAGCTCTATCTTTGTTTTGGTTTCGTACTTTTTAGGTTTTGTTGAACTGGCTTAAGTTTTTTCAGTTAATTCGACTGGCGAAAAATATTCAAGTCATAAACCGTCATATTTAGCTCCACAACATCACATTATTGTATACATGTATACGACGTACAGTGTAGAGTTTGAAAGGAAAATATTTGATGGATTAGTCTTTTAGTTGAAACTTCTGTGCAGTTCCTCATCGGTATAATGCTGTTGACCTTGGAACTTTTTTTCGATAAAAGCAATTTTACCGTTTTGAAATTAAGTTCACAATTGAAGTAGCCTATAGCTTTTCTATTGAAAAAATGAGACCATTTTCTATTTGTTACTCAAGAAATTTTAAACTTGTAACTTTGGATATTTTTGGCACTATACTGAGATTGCAATCTGACGTTGGCCAACAATATTCAAATGCAGCCTCAAACTTTGGAGTTCACGTGAAGCATGATGTACTATCTAGAAATTTCAAGGAAGTTTGGCTAGAAATGAATAAACTGTATCCTATCTATGGCGTTGAAAGTTTTGGATGGAAAAAGTGGTGGGAGAAATTGATCGATAAAACCTTTCGTAAGTCAAGTTCTGCTGAACTAGAAAGTGAAACTATTAATAATATATCTCGATATTTATTTGAAATGTACGAGAAACCAGAAACTTGGGAACTTTGTGATGGGGCCAAAGATTTTATGAATCACATGCATGGCAGAGACATTCCTTTAGTTGTTATATCGAACTTTGATTCACGTTTAGAAGATTTGCTTCTGAAAATGAAAATTAATCATTACTTTAGATTCGTTATAGCTTCGTATAATGTAGGTGTACAAAAACCTGATGTTGAAATTTTCCAGATAGTTGAAGACAAGCTGAAGCAGTCTGATGATCTAGCTTTTATCAGAAAAAATGAAATATTGCACATAGGCGATTCACCAGAACTAGATTTTATATCAGCCACCAATGCAGGGTGGAGTTCGTTTCTAATCCATGACGATAGAGATGCTGTTATAAAAAAATACCCTTCTATAAGTAAGAATTGTATCTTCAAAAACTTGACAGAGATTAAACAGCAATTACTTTGCTAACTATCAGATATGTAGAATAGAAACTATCATATATATGTAAATAATACTATCAGATAGTAGAATAGGAAAAAGTTTCATTTTTATGATTTTAATTAAAAGTATTTCATCAATTTTTGTGGATTATTATTGAGGTGAAACCTATTTCTCCTAAAAGTTAAAAATTTGAGTTGGTTATTGAGCCAATGTATTATTTAGCATGAAAAATAAGACGAAATTGTTACTAAGAAAGTATTATTTAGCCATAATATAATTGGCAAGATTTGTATGGGAAACGAGCTTCAAACTGAACATGTTAAAAGATTTCATGATTATTTCTACTCTATAGCACTCAATTATCTAAATTACTAAACATAGATTTTATTATGATTTATAAACTCAGTTTCTCCAGAATTTAATAATATAATAGACAGATGAACTCAATTTCTTCATAATCTTTATCTATTTTAGTTTGATTAACTCGATTTCTTCTTAATTTAATACAACGGACAAGTAAGCTCGACTTTTCTATAATTCAAGTCGTCTATGTTTCAAAATGAAGGATACCGGTACCTAATCAGGCAATCAACTGCCTGAGACGCAATAGAAATACTGCAAGTTATAAATAGAACTAAAATATGGACTTATTTTATTTAAATTGGAATTAATCACTCGCACCTTTTCCGACGTCCGTGACATAGAATGCAAATGATCAATTCCACATTAAAGAAAGATAAATCAATGCTTTAGTTTAATGTTTTCTGAGGAAAAGAAGGTGAACCTACATCAGTAGAAAAAGGATAAAATATTCCAGAACATTAGGCCTCGGCCATGATTTGAGCTGAGAGGGCCAGGAGGAAAATTTAAGGCTGTGCGCAGGGTTTTTGTACATAATTTTTTTCGAAGATTATTGTATTAGATGTTATTAGGACTTTGAAATGTTATCTATTGCTGTGAGAAAAAGTTTTCTCTTCAATTATTTTGTGAAATATTGGGGTTCAAAGTTGAAATTTTTTGGTTTTTGGGGGCAATTGATCTCACCTATGAGTGATTTTAAACTTTAGATAAACTTTCCGTAACTAAAAGACACCTTGAGGAATAGAATGACATATTTTTTATTTCAATTTAACAAGAAAGGTTATTTTTCAAAATAATTCTATGAAAAATTGAAATTTCTTAGATTTAAAAAAATGTCTTAGATTTGAAAAAACCCAATTGCTTGATTGGAGTAAAAAATATGTGATTTTATTTCTCAAAGTGTCTTTTAGTTATGGAACGTTTATCAAAAGTGTAGAATCACTCATAGGTGAGATCAATTGCCCCCAAAAACTGAAAAATTTCAATTTTGAACCCCCATATTTCACAAAATAATTGAAGAAATTTTTTTTTTCATACAGCAATAGATAAAATTTTAAAGCACTAATCATAATTATTCAATACAAGAAATTTCGAAAAAAAATGATCAAAAACCCTGCGCACAGGCAATATTTATAACATTTCAAAGCACTATACAATATAGTGCTATAGTAAGCACTATAATACAATACAAGAAACTTGGAAAAACATATTAGCAACAACCCTGCGTCAAGAGTAGGTGACAAGCAGCGCCACTCTGCCCTTGCCGCACCTAAAAATTGCTGATAATGAAAACTGATAAAATAGTAATTCCCTTTTACTTTATTAAGCCTAGTAATGGATGAATCATAGATTGAGTTCATGGGAGCCTGTACCGGTTACACCGTCAGGTGTCTGATTGGTTGATGAATTTGAATAGACCAATCAGTAGCCTAGCGGTGCAAACAGTTGCACCGGTACAGGCTCCCATGAACTCGACTAATAATTTAAGCAAGAAAAATATACTAACTTTGAGTCTACGTGAGAAAAAATATTATTTATTCTCAAAGTTGACTGCAAGTTGTTGAATTTGCCATAAAAAGTTAATAATAACAATGCAGATCGTTATGGAACAAGAAATCCAAGAATAAAGATACTATCTGGATATCAGGTTGAGCCTAACCTTGAGTATACACCGTCAGGATATTATTGAGCATGTAATTCATCCTATATATAACAAACAGCTAGTTGCTATTATCTGTCGACGAGACTAACGCTGAAGAATATGGGATTGAAGGAGGATGTGGAAAAGAAGAATAATTCTTTAATTATTAAGAGAGAAATGTAAAAAGAAGAAGATGGAGGAGGATGTGAAGAAGGGATTGGATGGGGAGAAAAAGAAGAGGAGGAAGAAGTAGAACGGAGAACCAGAAAAATAAGAAGAAGGAGGAGAAGAGGGATAAGAAAAAAATTAAATTTTTTTTAAATGCCTATCTGAAGTAGATAGTTATTACACATTCTAGAAATCTAGAGTCAATTGAATCTGGCAACCTGCTAGTAAATGTATAATAAGTTGATAACAACAAACTTTTGCAAACAGTTGGATCAAAATCATTTACCCAGATTGGAGAAACCAAAACGCTTCCCGATTTTGACTCCAAATTGAACCATGAATTCAACTACTCATTATAAAAAGTACAGAAATAAAAAAGGTAAAAATACAATTCAAAAAAATGTATTACAAATTTAATGTTGAATTTATCAACATAATTTCACAAAAATTGTCTGAAAAAATCAATTACAAGGAAACTCAAGCTCGCATGTTACTAAAATTAATTATGATGGATTAATATTTACACTATCATTCCAAAATATAATAAACAATTTAAAATCACAAAATCGGAGAGATTGAATTTTTTACTGTACATTATGTTGATGCATTCTATCTTTCTATCACTCATTTCTCCCAAACATTTAAAGTCTACAATAATTTACATGCTTGAACGTTCATCATTCTAAATGAGAACACAAATTATTATAAATGTACATTAATTACTTGGAGAATACATATATTTTTGATCAGTGTCATGTACAGTTTTTCACTAGCCAATTATTTTTACATTGTTGTTTGTAATATTCCAGAAACGTTTAATACTTTTGAATGCTTTGGTATTATTACTGTTGTGCTAAAGAACAAAAACTAAATGATATTTCATTGTTACGTATCATTAACAATAGCATTATTTCCATGCATTTACATTCAATTTAAAAAACGAGAGATTCCAGAAATTTCAATACTTTTAATTCTTTTATATCATTCTGTTCCATTAAATAAAAACACCAAATGATTTTTTACTGTTATACATCAACAATACCATCATTTCCTGGAATTTACATTCAATTTAAAAAGGAGAGACAATGTTGAACATGACATATATTCAAATTAGTAGAACTAGAACACTATTAGAACTAGAACTTGGTTGTCCATGATATATATTCAAATTAGTAGAACTAGAACACTATTAAAACTTGGTTGTCAAGTGACGATATTATTGAATGGAATAATACTGCTAACTTTTTATAGTAAATTCAACGACTTGCAGTCAATTTGAACTGACTGCAAGTCATTGAATTTACAATAAAAAGTTAATCTTAACAACGCAGATCGTTAAGGAGCAAGAAATTTAAGAATATACTGCATCACAAATTTTATAAACAAGATAAAATATCGATCAATATATTCTTACAATGTTGAATAATTATCACCATATTCTTTATATTATACCTGGTACACGAAAAACAGATATTTATTAGGTCAAAATCTAGAATCTAATCAAACTCTAGAATTCTATGTCCTGTTTTCTTAGAATAAATGAAATTCATCCAAAATTTTCTCAGAGTAACTTTTAACTAGGTTTTTATGGTAAATTTAACAACTTGCAGTCAATTATAATTGGGAATAAATGTTACTCACATAGGCTGAAACGTTTTCAAATCGTGATCATCACGATTCGATAACGTTGCAGCATATGTGAGTAAAACTTTATTTATTCTCAATTAAAATTGACTGCAAATCGTTAAATTTACTATAGAAAGTTAATATTGACAAAGCAGATCGTTATAGGTAATGAAATTCAAGATTTTAATTAGGATTAAGCGTTGGATTGGAAACAAGTAGAATAAAAATGTGAGGTGAAAAAGTACAAGGTGTGAGAATATGAAAATTAACTGTGTATCCAATGTAACTAAATTTTCTGAAAAGAGGTAATGTACTCACAAGCAAAATGAGATCTGTATTGATCTTAGTATCGATCAGTATCAGATGAAGTTTTGTGATCAGTATACAAAGATTTGATCAGTATCAGATGAGGTTTTGAAATCACTATGTAGAGGAACAATATTATAACTAAGAAGTCGCTCAGAATAATTTTTGTTACAAGATTATACAGTAGTATAATAGTTACAAGGTTACACAGTAGTACAATAGTTACAAGATTATACAGAAATATAACTCAACTTCAAGTAAGGGCTCTATTGTAGACAACAAACTTTAAAATTATAATAAGCTATGAAAATAGACACGATTGAAAATATCAGTTGGAGCTAGTAATATTAAAAAGTGAGGTAAAACTTGAAGTAGAACATGAAAAAATTTGTAAAAATTGCATGAATTGGGAATAAATACAATGATAGTTAAACATAGAATTAAATCAATATGAAACCAATCAAAAATTCAATTTAAGATCCTATTCTTCAAACAGAAAGAGAAATTACTGTTGGAAACCTAAAACATATAAAGATACTTGACGTGAATTTATAAACAAATAAAAACCAAAACATGCATAATATATTGAATTAAATAAACACATATTACAGCGAAAATATCACATGCATGAGAACCCACAGATTTTTTAAATTTTTCTACTGTTTGTACATGAACATTGAAACAATTTTTACCCCAAAATTTATACTTAATGTTTTCCAATTTTTTCTTACTGTTTTAATAGTTTGTTCAATAAATTATATTGTCTGTACTTATTGTTTAGATTCTAGAGAAAATTCAGAACTAATTATATAGAAGTTGAGAGATTGTTTCTTTGAGTCTTAAGAATCTGAGTAGAAATAATGTGATTGTCTACATACAAAGAGAAAAAAATTGGAAAGTATGTCAATTTTAAGTAAGCATTCCACTTTTCAGCATTGATAATTTTTTTATATTTTAGTATTATCTCATCAATTACACAAAATTTGGGTATTCATCACATCATGCATAAAATTAGAAGGTCTAATACTACAGTATTAATCATTTTTGTAGTTCTTAGTACACACTTATTCATAGTAAGAGTTTTGTTTTAACAATGGTTTACTCACAGTCAATTTTTGATAGAGAAATCAACACATTAATTTAAATAAATAACTTTTTAAAAAGTTTATAGTATATTAAATGTTCAGTACATTACTGTTTAGAATTGAAAATAACTTTTTGGGAGCATAAATAATAAGATTCTAAAAAAATTATTTATAAACGAAGATGATTGAATAGAATGTATCATAAGATACATTTTCTCAAATTTAGGTAGATAAAATAAAGGTATTTTATGAATTATTGAAGTTTTCATCTTCTTGAAAATATTTTTCCAAAGTTGCACATCATGTTCATGGAAGCTAATAATAAAAAATAACTAAAGAATAATCACAGTAAGTTTGATGTGATGAAAACTAAGGTTTCCGAAAGTTTTGGAATAATACAAATTTTCGTTTTGAGAATTTCGTAATTCAGTTTTGGAATAATACAAACTGAAATTTCCAACAATGAACAAAATTATTCTTTTTTGGTTTGATTTGTAGACAACGTACATGAATAAAGAATTACTATGTAAAGTGAGTGCAAAGTATTTCCACTTATAGTTTTGAATAGTGATGTACAATAGAACCTACAGCTCAATAAATTTAGTAACATTTTTCAAAGTTCGTTCTAGTTCTAATTCTTGAAATATAATTGATTGTCTTTAACCAAACATTCAATGAGATCCATAAAGAATAACATACAACTCGGATATTTCAGTAACACAAACACGAATAAATAAATTCAATTTTATGTTAACATTTTCAAATGCTTATAATTTTTGCAGAAACAAAACAATTCTATGGAAGTAAATTACAGAATATGATCTATTTAAAAAAAATTTAGATACAGTCGAATTTTCACCATTCTTCGATATTGCATCCATCTTTTTAATAACAATCTATCAATATGATTAACAAATTTCACCATTCATTAGTTATGTGGTCTTCTGAATAAACATGTGCCGTGCTATTTTTGAGTAGATACAAAATAGTTTTAGAACGAGTAGTCAAATAATTGATAACATCATATCAATATTGACTCCGAAGCATTTTTGAGTTGATGTTTGAGTTTACACCAGATATTTAGCGATCTTCTGAGAAAAAAACATGGGTCGAGCTATTTTTGAGTAGATACAAGATATTGTTTAAAAACGAGTAGTCAAATAATTGATGACATCATATCCATATTGATTTCGAAGCATTTTTGAGTAGATGTTTGAGTTTTTGTGACAAAGTTTCAAAGCAAATCTCTAAATTTATACATTTTTACAACAGAGGAAATGTCCAGACATAGATTACACGTTCGGATCTGAACTCAAAACAAAATGTCAGAGAATTGCTGAGTTGATACAGTAGGTCATTTGTGTAACATAATTTTTGTAACAAATTGAGTTGATACGCATTATATTTTTGTAACAAAAAGTCTAAGAAATTGTCTGAGTCTATACAAGACTTCTTTACAATAGATCACAAAATCCAGATTTCTACATTGGACGTTCAGATACCAACTCAACTCAAAAATTGTTGATTTGATACGGGAAATTTATTCGTTCCTGACTCAAAACTAAGATGTTACAGAACTTCGGAGTTGCTACAGGACATGAAATTGATCTTTTGTAGTAGAAATTTAGTCGTTCCTGACTCAGAACCAAGATGTTACAAAATGCATACTTGATTTAGGGATTTAGGACATGAATTAGATCTTTTGTAACAGAAACATGAGTTAGATGTTCATTTGTTCATACCTCAATTTAGGCCAGCATTTATATGAACCTAAATCTATCTCAAGGTTTTCTCAACTTGAATGAGACATGAAAATCATTCATTCAAAAGACTTTTCAAGTCTCCCTTGAATTAAGGAAGCCTCAAGGTAGGATTATTAAGGGCCTCAAAACATTCATTAGTTGTTGGAACTCATATCTGAATATGCAGACTCAACAATACCTAATTGAGGTCCATATTTATGGATCCAACTTGAGTCAATCTTATCTCAAGGAAGACATGAAAACCCCTTCTACCAAGGTCTTTTCAAGTCTACCTTGTGTTAAGGAAGCGTCAAGGTAGGTTCATAAACGTGTGTTTGCAGTCTTTCACTCAGAGTCTTAAAACATTTCAAGTTGTTACAACACATTTCTGAATGTCTAGGCTCAAACAAGACCCATATTTTATGAACCTTATTTCAAACTTCAAAGGATTACTCAAGGAAAACTTGAAAATTCCTTCCTTGAATTAAGTAAGTGTCAAGATAAATTCCTAAATAAGGGCTTTAGAGTCTCCAACTCAGAGCCTAAAAACATTTTCAAGATGTAACACATTTCTGATTGTCCAGATTCGATTCAAACAAGACCCGTATTTATGAAACTAATTTCAAACTTCCAAGGAACACTTGAAAAAGCCTTCCTCAAACTAAGGAAATCTCAAGGTATGTTCATAAATACGGGCTTTATAGTCCCAAATTTAGAGCCTTAAAAATTTTCAAGTTGTTACATTTCTGAATGTCCATATTCAAACAAGGCTTAACTAGAGCCCGTAGTATTCATGAACCTAACTCGAGGCTACCTTATCTCAAGTGATACTTGAAAAAGCCTTTCTTCCCTCAAGGTAGGCTTATAAATAGGTCTTCCCAACTTATACGTCATACACTAACTCAGAACTTCAAATTGTTACAACCCATTTCTGAATGTCCAGACTCAAAGACCAATATTTACGAAACTAACATAAGGCGTCCTTTTCTCAAGGGAAACTTGGAAACGCTTTCCTTGGGTTGAGGTAGGCTCAAGGTAGGTTAATAAATACGGGCTTTATAGTCCCCAACTCAGAGCCTCAAACATTTTCACACTTCTGCATGTCCAGACTCAAACAATACCTGAAATCCGTATTTATGAAACACACTCAATGGTCACTTGAAAGCTTTCCTTCAATTAAGGAAGCATCCATCCTTATCTCAAGGTATCCTTATCACAAGAAACACTCAAGGTTTCCTTGAGTTAAGGTAGTCTAAAGGTAAATTCATAGATACAGGTCCTCAACATGGACGTCACACACGAACTCAGAGCTTCAATCATTTTCAAGTTAATTTCTAAGACTCGTATTTACGAAACAAACTTAAGGCTTGCCACAAACTTAAGGGACACTTGTACAAGCCTTCCTCGAGTAAAGGACGCCTCAATCTAGGTTCATAAACATAGGCATCAGAGTCTCCAAAACATGGACCCCAGGCCCCAACTCAGAGCCTAATGTATTTATGAACCTAACTTGAAGCTTCCTTATCTCAAGGGACACTTATAGCTTTCCTTGAGTTAAGAAAGTATCATCACAAGAAAGTTTTCACAAGAAACACTCAAGTCTTCCTTGAGTAGAGGTAGTCTCAAGGTAAACTCGTCCAAGTTTATAAAGACAGTCTCCAACTTGGACATCGGAGTCCATCAGAGTATTTATGAACTTTCCTTGAGTTTCTCTTGACTCAAGGGACTTTTGAAATGTGAAGTATTTATATAGGCATTTCCTCAAGTCTAGAGACACTGAAGGAACGTTCATAAAGACGGGCAAGAGTCTCGAAATAATATTGTTAAGTTGTTTCAACACATTTCTGAATGTCTCTACTCAAGATCTCATTTGTTCTTTCAAACCCACAACACACGTATTGCCTCCCCGGCATGGAAATGCGTATCAACGGGCGTGGAGCTCCATCTACGGTGATTGGGGGGCTCCACTAGGGGCAGACCCAACTCAGGGTAGCCAACCCGACCCGAACAATCAGGCAACCCGACCTCGTGGAACGAACTCATCGACGAGAAGCCACTCTCGTCCTCGGTGCTCGTCAGATGCAGCGGCGGTGAGGATGACGAAGATGACGACTTCCCGCGCAAGACTTCCACCTCGTCGGCGTCCCCGGACAGCTGGGTGGTCGCCCCCCTCGACGAGGAGCCGATCGAATTGATGGAGCTAGCGCAGTCTATCGACTTCCGCAGACCGCCGCACGAGCTCTGCAGTAGCGAGCTGCAGCTGCCAACCTGACAACACAAAAATTCAAATTTATTACAAAATTACACAAATGTGAAATCTAGCCAAAAGTACAAAATACTGCAGATATAAGAAGTAGGCTACACAATGAATCTTCAATTAGGATACAATTATTAATGTGTGATGCCTGATGTGTCTTCACATTCCATATGTGTACTGCTGATGAAGTTTCTCTTTAGAAGTGAAATGCATCCCTCCAGTATATTATATTCATTCATGTGTATTATATTCTATATATTTATATATATTATGTATATTATATTCTATATATTTATATATATTATGTATATTATATTCTATATATTTATATATTTTATGTATATTATCATATATTAAATAGAAATACAGTGTCGGTTTTTATAGTTTTTATATTAGATTGTTCATCAAGAAAACATCAGATTAGTTTAGATTTATAATCATCATATTAGATTTCATCATGGAAAACATGATATGATATTAAAATTTTGTCTTGATCATAAACTTACCAAAAAAAACTTCAAAACTGCAAAACTTCAATTTCTTCTTAGTTTTCCTATGGATTAATTTTTCTATGGTCTTAATAAATAATTTTTTTTAAAACTAGACACATACTTAGAATAATTTAGCAGACGAGTGTAAGCTATTTTACTTGTAGTAATTTGAAAACATAAAACTAAATAATCTAATTTGGAAAAACAGAGCTTTCAAAACTGAATCAACTTTTACGAAATATGTAGTCTAAATTACAGTGATTTAAATTCAAATGCTGAGTAATATTTTGTAGAAACTGGAATCTAATTCAAGTTCAGTTGGAGAAAATTCAAGTTCAACGCCAATGAAATCGTAGATTTATAGCGAAGGCCGCTTTACAAACTTAGTAGTCGTGGTTTTATATCTCTTAATCTTATATATTTGGAATCTAGTCAAAATATAGTAATAGAAGCAGTATTAAGCTAAAAGCTTTTTGTTTCTTTACAAACAATTGTACTTTACGGAAATAATTAATCATACACTTGAAAGAAGGTCTTATTCGTTTAATTTATTCATGGGAAAGAACATGATAGCACATAAAAGTAAATAAATAAATAATTGGAAAGAAATGAGTCATTTTTTTAAATTGCGGATGATGCCCACATGAGTCTGGAGACTTGTGCGTCGGTAATGAGGTGAATGGGTGAAAGATGAGAAACATCCATGGCTGAATGAGATTCGAACCCAAGGCTGCAAGAAACGAAGCCAGCCAGAGCCTTATCTTATCACAGACAAGCGCTCCAACCAACTGCGCCGACGATAATAATTATTGATAAATGACTTAATTTTATTTGCACATAAGGATTTTACTAGTCAAATCTATTGTTCTAAGACATATCTTATTATTTATAATTTAATATACCAAATACACGTACAGTATAACCAGTCTTGAAATAAATCTGTCCTCAGATTCTCCTGTTAGATATAACAATTTACAAGTAAAACCTTTTATAAGACTTTGCAGTACTTATGATCTACTTATGAGCCGTAGCAGGTATCTGTTCAATCAGATAGAGATAAGCTGCGTTCTCGTAGGTCCTGTTTGTAACGTTGACCGATTAGATTGGCCAGCAAAAAAGACACTGTTCTCTGCTGTAAAATCACTTCCCGGTGGTTCGGAACCCACCTAAAACTGTAGGTCCATCTCATCAATCACCATCATCCAACTCATTAACACGCACAGGTCTCAGATCTATGTGGGCTTCATCCTCAAAAAAAAGTACTAACAAAGTACTTAATCCAATTACATAATCCAGTTTTGATAGCATAATATCAATTCCCGGCATACATGAAACCCACCATATACTATAATTCAAGCAAATTAATACTTTGCTGGGCTTTCTTCTATATTTTAAGTCCCGTTACTGCCATTCAACAAAATAAATTAGTTACTGGAAGAGATAAAAACCATTCTTTGTGGACGAGAAAGTATTTTATTCAATTAATGATTTCTGCAAGACAGAATGAAACATCGCTGATTGGAAAGTAATGAATTTGTCATGCCTTCATGCATGCACATTCAAATAAATTCATGGGTACATGCACATAAACAAGCAATTAAATTGAAATATCGAAAGAAAAGGTTGTGCTTTCAACAATTTAGAGATATAGAAAACCAGCACGGGAATGATTGTGCTAGCCAAACATAATATAATACAGAAATAGTAGGCACAAAATTATTCTACGGTAACTTCATATGAATATTGATAAATTTATTTATTTAGTATAAAGTATAAATGTCAAACCCCAAAAATATAAGTAAAAATGATGAATAATGTATTGAGTTGAAAAAACCACACAGATACAACATACAAAATATAAGATAAACAATACAAAATAAATCCATTCGATCTAATTTAGTGATAAACCATTTATGATAATAAGTGCTATATGAAAGAATGCAAATGCATAGCATCGATAGTAGGTTCCGTAGATGTACATGACTTATCATTTTCACCCATATCACATGCAGCACTTCAAATAAAACGGGGAAATTTAAATAAATAAATAAAAAATGGGAATTGAGAAGACTGGTGGAGGTGTGGAGGTAATATAAAAGAAGAGAAAATTATGTGCAATTTAAGATACTGTAAGACTTGTCAGAAAATATGAAATCACAAGAATTGTGCTAAATACATCATTCTTAAAAATCTACATTTAGATTCAAATTCAACGGCAACAAAAACATAGATTAATAGATTTGGTTCAGTGGCATTAGTAGCCTAGTAACTAGAATTGGAAATAAAGAATTCTAAACTACACAGAAATTGATTAAGTTGAAGGAATCAACAACTTTCAGTTTAGTTTTAATCATTTAATTTCTTACTAGTTTTATACCTACGGGATTTTGCAAAATTATTAAAATGACTGCTTCATGGTTAAATTTAAAAATACCTTTACAAGAATGAACCATAAATAATAATGTCATAAGTGGGAAGATCAACTAAAAAGGGAAAAATTTATGACCACAGCAAACTACAATAATAGAACTAAAACTGAAACAATACTTCCATAATTATTATTCGCGTAACAAAATCTCAACAAGCACCCAATAAACGAAAATTTGTTGCTGTTATATGCTATTTATAATGCTTATCAAGAACGCAAATGCCATATGCTTTTCTAGGGATGTTAACAATGTAGGTGTTGGATCTATGCATGGATTAATTGAATATTGCCCTGTTAATGAAGCAGGCAAAATAAAATATTCCATTCGATACTTGCTTATTTTTTTCTAATTTTTTCCTATTCCTAATGAGTGCTGGTTGAACAAGAACTCTGAGAGTCGGATTCGACCTGTACAAATAGACGATAAGATCAAATCATTTCAATTTTAAATTTTAAGTAAGACATGTGTAGGGTGATTGAAAAAGAGCGCCAGTTTTGATATATACAATTTAGAACTGTATTTCTATAAAAGCACAAAAATAGTTCATGAACACGCTCATCAAATCTTCCGTTTTTATGTACGAAAATTGATATACAATCTCCCCTAATCTGCTACCAAATAAGATCTCTATCCAGGTGGTACATTATAAAATCAAATCAAATACTTTATTGACTCAAATAAAAAATAATACGAAATACATTATTGCAAGTTTCCACATCCTTTTTGCAGACAATATGGTCAAGTTCCCCAGTGAACAAACATTGGGTTTGTTAGCATTCACCAATGACACAAGATTATCTAAAATGGATCAATTTGCTCCTAAACATCCATTATTTGAAGAAGGTAACTCGAAAATGCGGAATGGAAAGTTGAACTTCTCTAATATCAAAACTGACACTGTATTTCTATTTTTCCTCGAATAGCTCTTTTAGAGAGCACGCCCAATCAGCTTCTTTGCCCTTGCTTCCTTCATTTTTCCAGAGTGACGTTCCCTGTCTTCCTGCGTCCACTCTCTCCCCTTTCTGCCGATAGCCATTTTCCTCTCCTGAAACTCCAAACTCTGTATTGTTTTTCTGAATACAGTGCAACTTGGTTATTACGGCCTTGGCCATAACGTCAACACGGATATAACGTCATTCAAGCCTAAGTCCCGCCAAACTTAAAGTGTAAGCATTGGTAAAACCTCGGATTTATCGTCAAAATATTTTAAAACCTCGTATATAACGTCAACCTCGTAATATAAAGTAACCTTGTGTAAATGGCTGAAATGAGCGATGTTGTGCATCAATGTAGTGCATCGCAGACGTATTCATTAGTTACGAATTAGTTAGAAGAAGGGTGTGCAGAAGAAAATTACAGATTTCTTCCAGCAGTAGGATTTCATTTGTAAGCTTGTATTTTTACTAACCATTTCATATTATGCTTCATTATTCATTTTATTTTATGTAGGCTAGGCCTACTGTACTGTAGAGTATTTCTGGATAAAAAACCATAACGTTAGCTACTTTCTTTTGGCAATCTATAACTTTTTTATGTTAAATCTAAACAGCCCAACTTTACACCAATAATGCCATTAAAGTATGTTTTTTTTTAAAAACAGAGATTACATATTATTTCTCCTACGTTATTTAATAATGAGCTTTATGACCCTTTTATAGTGTCACTCTGATATAGCGTCAACAATTGTGTGGTCCCTTGAATGACGTTATAACCAAGTTGCACTGTATTACTCTTTTTTTCAAGATCCCTGTGTCTATTGAATTGTTTAGTAGGTCATTGTCTATTTCTTTAAGCCATGTTATCTTATTCTTGTGAGTGTTGAGTATGTCAAAGATCTGTCTTGTTAATCTGGTGTTTTCCTTTCTGTATATTATAATATATTATATGTGTCCATAGAACTGCAATCTTCTTTTCTTAATTACGTCTGATATTTTTTCTATTTTGGAATTAAGTTCTTGGTTGGATCTTTGTTTATATTCTGATTGTGTATTAACTTTTGGACCTAATATTTTCCTTAAATCCCTTCTCTCGATTATCCCCATTTTCTCCATGTCCTGCACTTTATGTAGCTCAAGTGTTTCTGCAGCATACAGCATTTATGTTGTATTTCTATTTAATACATGATTTTCACTCACTTTTACTGGAGATACTGGAGGGATGCATTTCACTTCTAAAGAGAAGCTTCATCCTTTAGAAGTAAAATGCATCCCTCCAGTATCTCCAGTAAAAGTGAGAGAAAATCGTATATTAAATAATAGAAATACAGTGTCAGTTTTGTTATTAAATTGTTCATCAAGTATTTCGTCACGGACGGAAAACATCACAGAGTTGAACTTTTCTTGAAGTCACAATGTAAAGTATTACGTGAATGGACTTCTTATACGTCTTTGGATTCAGTCCTTACCATATTTTATTTATGGTAGCGGACTAGTAGAGATGATTTACCCAAAATTATTTTTCATACATAAAATAGGAAGATTAGATGGATGTGTCCATGTATTGTACTTGTTTGTAAAAATACAGTTCTTAATTTGATAAATCAAAACCGGCGCTCTTTTTGAATCACCCTATATTTCAATATGGTTACATTTGGAAAAAATTTCCAGCGTTCTCAATGCTATAAAAATAGAATTTTGACAGGCAAATATATTATGTTGATGAGACGAAATATTCTGTAAGAAATTACAATATGATATAATACAATGAAAACTTTTGTTATAATAAAAGATGAGTAAGGTATATAATAAGAATCATCATAGGGCAATTTAATATCAATGCTAGTTTAATAGAATAGTAGGTCCACCATGTTCCCCGTAACATGGCAC
The DNA here is from genome assembly GCA_948455865.1 of Conomelus anceps. NCBI lineage: Eukaryota > Metazoa > Arthropoda > Insecta > Hemiptera > Delphacidae > Conomelus > Conomelus anceps. The sequence goes on from OX418224.1 coordinate 51,033,023, forward strand.
AAACGGCGAGGTGGAACTACCCGTGAGGGTCTCCCCACCATTAAAAGCCATACGCTTATTATTTTATTTATTTATTTATTTATTTATTCATTCATTCAACTTAAATACAGTCAATGTGAATACAACAGGCTATCGCCCAAAACTGCATTTCACAAAATTTTAAAGTAGGATCAAAATCTTAGGTTAGGTAGTTATTTCACTCAAAATTTCACCTTGAAGCATAATAATTATTCACTCTATTATTAATAGAATATGAGGTGGCATTTTTTATAAGAGAATGTATCGCATTTCAAACAACAATGACGATAATTAGGGATAAAAATGATGGATGAATTATCATGATTGAAAGAAGTTTTTCTATGAATGAATATTATTAGAATTATTTAAAGGATAATGCATCAATGATTTATTTCAGCCAAATGTACAAATACAGTAGAAATGTATCGCAAGTTTGCATATTATTTACTGGCTTCAATATTGGGTAACCAGTAATTTGATAGTTTCAAGCTCCTCAACCACCTTAAACTCATTTTTATAGTTTCCCTCTACCAGAAAAACTACACAAAAAAGGTTTTTATAAGCTCCTCAACCACCTTAAACTCAATTTTGAAGTCTTCCTGTGCCAGCAAAGCTATATAAAAAGTCACTATTATTGCTCAAAATTAATTAGTTTATAGCTAATAACTAAAAGCATTAGAATTGAAAGACAGAGCCCCCAATATCTCAAATACCTTCACCATTAAAGCAAATAAATATTAGCAATGGATAGACTTTAAGGTCTATTTTAACGAAATGAGAAGACATTAAGATACACACCTTAAGGTCCATCATACAGCGCAACTTATTACGATAGAGAGCTCTTCTAGAGCAATCTACTTGTCACACTTGTTACACATACTACTCTTGTTACACACGTGTAGACTCGTACGAGAGCGCACTATTACAATAAGTTGCACCATTTAAACAAGTCAACCAAACCAATTTGGTTGAAATTATTTAATTTGTATAATTTTTCCTCAAAGTTTGTTCTGAATTCTGTTTTGTAAGAGAAAGTATTATTTCCACTCCAATCAGCATAATAAATAAAAATTAGTAGCTTTTTTAATACAATAATAAATATTATAAACTTAAAAAACACTTTTAAATGGAAATTGACTCACGTTATGGCGTGACGGCCGTTTCGCTCTGTTGTCTAGAGCATCATCAGACGACTCACTGTGTACTGTGGGTCGTCTGATGATGCTCTAGACAACAGAGCGAAACGGCCGTCACGCCATAACGTGAGTCAATTTCCATTTAAAAGTGTTTTTTAAGTTTATAATACATATTAGTGGAAACAAGATGGATCTTCAACATCAAAATAATAAATATTCGTAATTTAACTAAATCCAATGTTTTTAGGGCTTGAACGAGGTTTTTTGTGAATTATTTTTGCCTATTAATATTATAAACTTATATCAGATTATTTTCAGATTATATTATCATTGATTTTATTCATCCATTTATTCATTCATTCATATCAATAACAATCAATATCAGGAATGAATCAATAAAAATCATCAAATTAAGTTACTTGAATTGAAAAAGAATAAAGTTGAAGGATCTAATGAATTCACTATGACAGTAACTCAATTCAATTTTGTTACCTCTACCATTAATTACATCTACCAGTCCTTTGGACTATTCGACAATTTTAGTGCTTCGTTGTTACAGTGAACATCTTTATTTATTTCCCACCAAAGTCATTACAACTGACAATATACATTAAGAAAATACAATAAAATATAAAAACACATTAACAAAATAACAGTAACATATGAAGTGAGAAATGACCTGTCCAACTATGGTTACATGTACTAGGATAGGTCAAGTTGGGGAATTGGTAAGGATAAGGATGAGATCAGAAAGGTTGGATTGTATGGGAAAAACTATTCATCTGGGAAGAGAGCTCACAATCTGAAAAAATATCTATGTCTAATCCAATTTTCATATTTTCCATTTTCTAATCAATATTCATGTTTTGGAAAGAATCAAGAACAGTACTGTAGTATTCATATAACTTGGCAGCGTGTAGAAGATGGGAGGACTTGCTAGATCTGAACCCAACTGCTGCTAAATGAAATCTACAGTACTTAAGGTGAAATTTTTAGTTAAACTTGTTCCTAACCTAAAATTTGGATTTTTCAATTGAGATTTTGTAAAGAAAGCAGTAGTGGGCTGTGCCTGATGTATCTATACTTGATTTTTTTTCAATAAATAGATAAATACAAGAGAAACTCCAAACTGGATTCCCGGGTAAGACCGGGAAAAATGCTAGTCGACAATATAAGTCTGATTGTATTGTACTTATTTTATTTATCATGTTTTATCTGTGTTAACCTCAATGTTTTGGACAATGTAACATAATTATTCAAAATTTGTGAAGGGAGCAGTTTTGGACTTGAGTCTGTTGCGCCTTCACATTCGTTGTAAATTTGTCACAATAGATAAATAAATAGATGAATAGAATTGGAATAAATGGTGATACTGACAGAAGTGCTATCGCGTCGCTCCGATCCGGAGTCGTTGAGTGTCTCCGATATGGAGGTGGCAGGGGTGGGGGTGGGGGTGAGCCTATGCGCCAGATCTGGCTCCCTTGTGCCCAGCAGAGATTGAACGGTGCGCAGCATCCTGAATGCCTCCTGCGAGAGCTTCTCCACTGGAACATCTTCCACCACTGAGTTCCTAGGACCTCGCCTGCAAACAACACACGTTTTTTAATAGGATAACAGGTTTTTTTTAAGATTACCGGCCAGTTTCACGAAAGAAAATTAAATTTGACTGCCGTAAGATGACGTCATTTGACGGAGCCAGTTCAACAACTTCCCTATTGAGCTCCGTAAAGCGGGTTATAGACGGGGAAAGTAGAGACAGAAAGTTACTGGCGGCCAGTACTTGCCATTGCGTCACTTTCCACCAATTTCCATCTACACAGGGAAAGTACTGGCTACAAGTTTATCGGTTGTACTGGCCGCCAGTAGGCCACCGTAACCACTAGATAGAGTGCATCTGACAAAAGAGATAAGCTTGCTTCCCACTTCATAGGTCCTGGTTCTGTCCCCTGGCAAAAGCAATCGATTGGAATTGAATAGTTGAAAAAGAAGACAATAATGATTTTCTTGTTAACATATCGATTTCTTACTGTTTCATTAAAATAAATACCGTTGTAATATTTACTCTACTTTATATTTACTCTATATTAATTATTTTATATTTACAACACAACAACTACACGACAACTTGATTCACCACAACCACAATGCGATGCGTTTCCTCTGCTCTACTGGCGGAAAGTGAGGGAAAGTGCATGTTTTGACAGGAAAGTATTGGCCGCCAGTGGTCACGTGACCACCCACGTGACCCGCTACTTTCCATGGAGTGGCAAGTAAAAACAAACAGGTTTGTTTTTACTGGCCGCCAGTGATTACTTTCCGCTGGAGTGGAAAGTACCCCTTTAGACAGGGAAAGTAAGCGGTAAGTTGAAGAGGCAAGTACTGGCCGCCAGTAACTTTCCGTCTCTACTTTCCCCGTCTATAACCCGCTTAAGATGACGTCATCTTACAGTGGTTAAATTTAATTTTCTTTTGTGCAACTAGCCCATAGTCTTGAAGACGTCCGTTATGGAGTATGACAAATCAAGTCAGATTAACAGTCACATTGATACTTTATGCAACGATTGTATTATGACTGCTTTTAAGCCACAAGTGAGATGTAAATTAGGACACGAGTGAAACTCGTGTCCTAAACACCTTACGAGTGGCTTGTAGGCAAATACAATCGTTGCGTACAATATTTTATCTACAATTACAGATATATTACGTTCAATTTATCTTGACAAACAATCGGATAACTTACCCACACTAACATAACCTAGAATGCGTGTTTGTTGTTCGGCTCTGAATTGAAATTCAAATTGATTTCAACATTTTTGAATCAGCTAATGTGACTAATGAATAACATTTATTTCGACACTGTTTTGAAGAAATCCTGAATTTTGATTAGTCTAGATCTAGATTTATAATGAAAAGTGTCAGGAGTGTTAAATAACTTATTATTAAAGTAAGTTATGAATTTGATTTTGACTGATAACTTTAAATGGCAGACTACATATATTTATCAAATGTCAGCCACTTTTTCAAGGACGGATACAACATATTTATTCTAAATTTATACTAAACTATTTTATTTCAGTTTTCATGTCTATAGTGGATTAATAACTTACCAGTGATCCCTGAGCGTGGCATAGCTGTGCGACTCCTGCATTTGCGCAATGCTGCTTGCTCTGTGCACATAGGAAGGTGAGGGGGAAGGGGAGGGGGAGGAGGGCCGACTATGGCTGGAGGAGCAGGGGGAGGAAGAGGGGGTGGTGGCCACTGTGTGCACGCTTCGAGATCTCGGCACTCGGCTGCTAAAACACAACACAAATGAATAAATTAATTAATTAAATAAAATAAAGAAATAAAAATAATTGAATAGAATAATTAAAAATAACAATAAACACAGAGTTATTAAAATAGATACAAAAAGAACTCACAAGCAGCTGTTAGAGCATATTGTAAATATTGGAGAAAAATAAAATCCATCAATAATTAGCAGAGCAGCCAGCAAAACTTTGGTTCCAGTATTTTCTCATCAACAAAATTGAAAACTACCTACTCGTTTAAAAAGTAATCACCAAAGAAAGGAAAAAAGAAAATGAATAATTTAAAATATTTAGTGGACTGATAAGAAGGAAGCCATGGAATATAAGCCCAACAGATAACAAAAATGACTAGATATCTTGTACTATCACTTCATGGATGGTGTGAATAAAGTTGAGTACGGTACGTTGAATAAGTGGACTCTGTTGAGTGACTGGAGTCGACTGTTGATCTGTTGAGTCGACGGGAGTCCGATCAGAAGGCGTGAGAAACAGCTGTGATTCACTCAAATTCATTCACATAAAAAACAAGAACCTCAAGAGCCGAGTCAAAAATATGAGATACTCGGCTGACTCAACTTTATTCACAACAATAACTTTTTCAAGACGCTACTACTTGCAATAAATTCAGATACAGAAATGAATATAGTTTCTGTATTCATTGCTACTTGTCAGTGAGAAGTCACCTTGCCAAGTTTTCAATGAAATTAGAATTAAGATATTACAAGCAAAAGGGGTAGACTCGGAGGACACGTAATGACGTAAAGCCCTGTCGGTCCCGACTACCTAAAACAATCGTTTAGTCACGTGTCAGAGGCCCTGAACTTTGTTCAGGTGTGACCTGAAAACTCTGACACCAGACCTGAGTAAGCCAGGTCACATGATATTATTATAATTATTTAATCAAAAACACTAGTTGCAGCAAAAACATCAGCTTCAACAAATATTAGTTGCAGCAAAAACATCAGCATCAACAAATGCAAAAATACAGGATTAAATATGGTAGATAACATAACTAACTAAACAAGAACAATATAACAGAGATAAAAGAACAGATTTTTATAAAATTACAGATTACAGGATAACAGATTTTCCATAAAATTACATGTACCCGATAATTTGGCTGCTAAGGGTGTTAGAGAACTCATAAGAAATACTATAGGTATAAGTATAGCCTAAGTATAAGTATAAATATAAAATGCAAACATGAATATAAATAAATATGCATATAAATATATGATATCAAAATATCAGGAAACTATTCTTTACCTGGCTTTTCCTTTTGAGTTGCATGGCTTCACTCCATTCACTTGGTCCAAATTCTTATGAACTCGTTCCAAAAACCTTGAGACCTGCTCAAGAACAGCACGGTACATCTGTCTGCTAGATTCAGCCTGAAACGGAAAAGAATATACAATTAGAATAAAATAAATGATAGAATTAAATTCAAATATGATAAAATTGTTAGTATATTCCATGAAACCGCGGCTCTGGTAATGCAGTTGGTTGGAGCGCTTGTCAATCAATCAATAAGCGTTTTTATTTCGAAAACAAAACAAAAAACGATCAAGCATAAAAAATATTGAACAAAAATGAAGAAAAAATGTTATTACTTCTTAATAAACCTTCTAATTTTTTCCAAAAAGATTATTTTTGACATAACCGGAAGGTTGCCTGTTAAGAGTCGGTGTCGGATAATAAATCATCATAGTAATGCTTTATCCAAACTGAATCATTACTCTTTCAATCAACAAACTTAAATAGATATAGCATTTCAATAATAATATTATAATAATGTTATTCCAATAAACAATAATGCAATCAACATTACAAGTAGTAAATATAAATAATATACAAGTAGTATTATAAATAATAAATTAACAAATTGTCCCTTTTATCAAAACAAAAAATAAGCGTACAATATTTAAAATGATTAAAGTTGAATTGCATTTTTTTCCACTGCATGATAGCCTGAAACAAATTATATATATATAAATTTAAAATAAACATGGCACCTCAATTACTATTGTTACTAGTCAATTCAATAATTGAATTCAGTGATTAGTGGTGGAGCGCTTGTCTGTGATAAGATAAGGCTTTAGCTGGCATCGTTTCCTACAGCATTGGGTTCCAATCTCATTCAGCCATGAATGTTTCTCATCATTCACCCACCTCATTACCCACGCACAAGTCTCCGGACTCACGTAGGCATCATCCGCAATAAAAAAAACAATTTCCACCAAACATAGACCGGTGGCGTCTGATTGGTCTATTCAAATTTATATAGTCGTGAAAAAATTTGAATAGAGCAATCAGACGCCACCGGTAACATTTACCAGTTACCGGTAAAGCTCCCAAGAACTTAACCATTGATTGAGTTTCTGGGAGCTTTACCGGTAACTGGTAAATTTTACCGGTGGCGTCTGATTGCTCTATTCAATTTTTTTAAAGAGACCAATCAGATGCCACCGGTAACATTTACCAGTTACTGGTAAAGCTCCCAAGAACTTAACCATTGATTGAGTTTCTGGGAGCTTTTCCGGTAACTGGTTAATGTTACCGGCGGCGTCTCATCAATCTATTCAAATTTTTCAACGTCTGTGAATCTCAGTAAACCTATCAGAAGGCCACCGGTAACATTCACCAGTTACCGGTACAGCTCCCAGGTATTCGACCAATGTAATCACACAATTTGAATTCAATGGGAAACCACATAGTAATGAATCAACACAAAAGTAAACACTCAATTGTCAACAATTTGTACAGTATTACAACAGAAACATCATAACCCACTGATCAGAACACAAAACCAGCACAAAATCGAATCAGTATTGTTTATTAACAAGCAACAATGGCGCATCACGGTTGGCTGATTAACAACAATGACGGCGGCCATTGAAACCTGCATAATGGTGCAGTTTCCTTCAACTTCACTTTCTGTTGTCCTTATTTTCATTTGTTTGCCACGCTTAATTCACCGCCGCAGATAGCGTAGCGGTCAGATCAGATCAAATCAAATCAACAGACCAGCTCTCTTGACCGCATTTGACCGTCTCCCGTACCAACCGCTGATTCGCTTAACCGCGAAACACCCTCGAGGTCTTCCAGTAGTCGAAAGATTTCCACTTGAAGTAAACAGAAAACTTTTCCCAAACTCTCTACTGCTTTTTGAAATTTGAATTGAATTGAAATTTATTACCAAAACATTCTTACAACAATCTTTAAAAAATGTATAATAGAGTAACAATTTAGAGTACATATTGTTACGGGTTCTATGTCTAAAATAACGCTGGCAACACTTGAATTTATCACTAGCACTTTATTTACACAAATAATCACAACACTCACTGATCGGTAATTTCTTAAACAAAAATAAGCAATCGGAAACAGATAAAACGATATTGTTCAACTGATAATGAGTTTTCAATATTACTATACAGAAATCAATCACTAAATGTCAAAAGGCCGATCTAATATTAAATAATAACTGTACAATAAACTGTCCAATAATATTCGAAAAGAATCGTCGAGGAAGAAAAATTAACTTACGTAGCACTAGTCCGTAATACAGGAATAGGTAAAAGAATTATCACTTTTGAACTGCCAAGAGAATTATCACTACAGACAACGAAAGTTCATTGTATGGTTTGTAATAGCGCCAGCGGGATTTCACTGTCTGTATTAACGGGAACTGTCACTACTGCCACTTATCAACGTAGAACAACAACTGAACTACTTAACTATCACACTTGTTTATCACGACGAATTTCAAACAAGACTGAACTAGTTTCTACAAATGCGTTCACCTGAAATAGGTTTTTCAACAATCGAGTAATTTCTACATTTTTCTATCATCTTCTAAATAAATAAATCAAGGAAACTCGAACTTTCCACAATATTCGATAAGACTCCATTAATCTCTAATCAAACAACTAGAACATTCTACAATGATCCAAGTAAACACCATAAAAGTGTCAAAAGCAGAGTAATTAATTGCTTAGAAGTAAACATTTACATAGCAGATAACGCCAAGAACCACTGTGCCTTCTTTCTCTCTATCCACTTTAATTTCATATTCGCTACAATATATACAAAACTCCTACATACACTAAATTGTATTAAAAAACGAAAACTTCTGGCACTGCCAACAAAAGCTTAGCTTGAGTGGTGGCAGTGAGTTGCAGAAAATAAAAAGAAACAATTTTAAAATAAATACAATTAGAAAAAGCGATAAAAACAAACATGATTAAAAATTGTAAATCTATATAGGTACTCCAGTGAAAAAAAATGAAAGATTGTAGTGAAGGACTACAGAAAAACAAATAGTAATGGAAAAATGTAAAAACCAACGCAAAAACATGCAGAAGACAATAAATTGGCTATTGATTGATGTTTGCCACATGAAAACAATACAGTATATTGGGCTAATACAGTGATAATTTGTATTTATGCTTAATTTTCCAAAACATAGCTAAACTACTATTGAACAATTTTGAAAAAATAATCTGTTTCATTGTATAGTTAATTTGAAAAAAATATTTGTATTTATCCACTCATCTATTTCACTTTTTAATTTCCTAGTAATTTTTTTATTCAACTTTGCTTTACTATTGTGAATATTCCATGAATTAAGATAAATATTTCCAATTTTTGTCAATAATAAGTATTCTTGGATTTCCTGTTCCATAACGATCTGCATTGTACATATTAACGTTTTATGGCAAATTCAATGACTTTACTTATTATTATACACAATTTTAATTGAGAATAAATATGTTTTATTCATTTTTTCAATTCTCGATTTAAATTGACTGCAAGTCTTTGAATTTGCCACAAAAAGTTGATGAGTTCTCTGTTCAATCAGAGATAAGCTACGAAACTCCTGGGCGCTTTTTGTAAGGGTGACCGATTGAATTGGCCAGCAAAAAAGACTCTGTTCTCTGCTGTAAAATCACTTCCCGGTGGTACAGAACCCACCTAAAAAACTGTAGGTCCAACTTAACAATCACCATCATCCAATTCATTACCCACGCACAGGTCACATACCTATGTCGGCTTCATCCTCCGAAAAAAATTAATTTGAATTAATATGGTACTGTATCAATCAATCTGGTGAGTGCTGGGGAAGCTAAAAATAACAGGCAATCTCTGATAGAACAGATACCTGCTACGGCACTCGGCTATCACTTCTCAAATGCAGTTATCAAGACATTCAAGAGCACACAATGCTTTCTACTATTGTGCAATTCTATTTCGGCAATAAATAGAGATGGAAACTAAAAAGAAACTACAAATAAAAAGCAAACAATAACACATGAGAAACAATAGTTTTTGACACGGAAATAGTTCCGTTTCATACTTTTATTGTGAAATAGTTTTTGAAACTGAATTAGAACTTGATGCAGATGTAGTTAGTAAATGAATGAGAGTGAAAGCTCAATTGTTTCATCCTAAGTCTTCAATTTTAAAATGTTGTATTACTCTTTTAGTCTTCCCACGCAATCTCTAAATAAAAGAGGAATTGTTAATTTTAAAATGTCATCGTTGAGAAAAATGAGAAGTATTTTTCAAAGTCTAGAGATGTAGTTTAGTGGAAAAAGATGTAAATAATTAACATTTTATGATCCTATTTCACTTTAAAGGTTCAGGATTTTTTTTGCCGCGCAAATTAAAAATTGATATTCTTGTCCTATGTCATTTTGATCAATGTAAATGTCGAATTACTTCCTTCTAAAGACTGTCAGTGGCTGGAAGTTAAAGGTATAGTACCAGCAGGTCTAATGATGCTCTGACACCAAGTAAAACAATTTTTTTTTTTTTTTTGAAGATGAAGCCCACATAGGTCTGAGACCTGTGCGTGTGTAATGAGTTGGATGATGGTGATTGATGAGTTGGACCTACAGTTTTAGGTGGTTTCCGAACTACCGGGAAGTGATTTTACACCAGAGAACAGTGTCTTTTTTGCTGGCTAATCTAATCGGTCACCGTTACAATCAGGACCTACGAGAACGCAGCTTATCTATCTGATTGAACAGATACCTGCTACGGCTCGCGGCTATCACTTCCCTGAATTATCACACATAGTAATGTGAGTGTTTATATCCGTCCACATCAATGTTTTCATTGAAACCAGAGTGAAAGTATTGTTTTAACAGAAATAAGAGTGTTTATTCCCACTTGCTTCAATATAATTATAATTATATATATACTATTATATATATATACTTCAAGAATTATATTTCTACCTCACAAAGCTTTCAATATTGTTAGGAAACTCAAAGGAAGAAGAGAGCAACCGGCAAGATTTGACAGCTACTTCCAGAGAGCACTTGTTGCTTCTCTATCTTTGTCTCAACACTCTCTTTTACTCTTACTTGTCAAATGGCTTCTAGTATTTTGTAGATGACAGCTTATCTGTTTTGACAATCTTGTGTAAATAGAAAGATCTGGAATAAGAACTCTCTGGAACTAAACAAACTTATAAAAGGGGTGTGCTTGTCAGCAGTGGGTCAGTTTTTTATTCAGCATTACTCATGATAAGTTTATGTGATGGTTTTTTCTTCAGTACAATAGTGATTCTTATTAAGTAATTCAACAGTTTATTGGATATTCATTGAAGTATTGATCAGCCTATTGACCAATACTAATATACTGGCCTATAGTTACAGTAGAAACAATTAGTCTGGGCGCACGGCCGTTTGGTAGTCAGCCATGGCGAGGGGAGTGTTTATCGCTCATTTCTAAAAACATGTGTCCCGTGCGACGCTGCAGATGTCTTCAAGGTCAACTAGTCAACTTTTAACAGGACGGCTAGTAGTGAAACCAGAGCCACGCGCCCAGACTAATTGTTTCTACCCTACTAATATGTTTTGTAGAGTGAATTATCTTGTTCTAGAAATATTTATTGAAGTTATTTGACTGTTGTTTCTTTTATTGATTTTCTTGTGTGATAATTACTGATTAGTTTCTGTTGTGAGTCAATTGTGTAAATAAAGTTTGAGTAAGCATTCTTTAAGTGATAGAACCCATAAAAATACCAAAGCACACCAATGAATATAATAACCATGTGATAAGTCTTTTTGAGGTGTTTCAGTGATAATTATCTAATCAATCATCAAAAGTATTGATCCAATCAATAATCAATCTTTATGAATACCGACCTGTTTGAGTTGCCATTGTAGAGTATCGACCTGCGACTGTAAGTAGGATATGTCAATGCTAGTTGTTGGTGAGTGAGCGGGCGATGGCCTCTTATCCAACAACTGCAGTCTTCTGTTCTCCTCCATCAGGCTTTGGCATTCCTGAAACATACATAAAAAAATTATAGAATAAAATTAAGTAACACAAACTAATACAATGCAAATATAAACCAATATAACCAAATAAATAATAATTAATAATAAGACATGAAGTTGTCACAACCACATTTATTGAAAACAGTGAGATATGGTACTAGTTTCAATTTTTACATCATTATCAATCTCAATCAAACTAAAACTAAAGTTCAGAGTAGCTTAATATATACTAAACACAGAATGACACTATTGGCTAAGGGAGAAAGTGCCTCCAATAGGTTGACTTTCATTGAAGGTCTATGATTAGCTCAAGGCCAAAACAAGACACGCCCACTGGTGGGAGGAGCAACAAGCATGTAGCCCATTAGAGGCACTTTCTCCCTCAGCTACTATAAGACCACTACAAGCAATTTACCACTACATTATTTTAATTATTATTATTATTATTATTATTATTATTATTATTATTATTATTATTATTATTATTATTATTATTATTATTATTATTATTATTATTATTATTATTATTATTATTATTATTATTATTATTATTATTATTATTATTATTATTATTATTATTATTATTATTATTATTATTATTATTATTATTATTATTATTATTATTATTATTATTATTATTATTATTATTATTATTATTATTATTATTATTATTATTATTATTATTATTATTATTATTATTATTATTATTATTATTATTATTATTATTATTATTATTATTATTATTATTATTATTATTATTATTATTATTATTATTATTATTATTATTATTATTAGGACTACTAATGTAGCCATACCTGAAAAAAGACTGTGCAGAATCATATCGTCATTAAAATACTCTGTAGGGCACTAGTAAGAATAATTCTTTTCGTAGTTCAATTTTTTTTACAATACAATATAGTATCAAATGGGTGAGCAAAAAGTACACTGATCAGTGAGTTGTATTTATTTCAGGAAAACTAAGAATAATTTTGGTTTTTGAAAAATCTACGGAATTCACATCCAAATTTCCCCCCCTAGAAAATCATCATTCAACCAAATGGCTAAGGGTTTTGCACAAAAGATCATCAATATTTAATAATCACCATTGCAAAAGCAAAAACACAAAATGTATAATCTAATATCAAAACTATCACTGTATTTCTATTTAATATATTATTTTTCAGTCACTTATACTGGAGAAACTGGAGGGAAGCATTTCACTTCAAAAAGAGAAGCTTCATGCTGTATGACAGATATTGAAACAGCGTGAATACCTCCATTTCACAGCATGTGTTTGATTTTTTACATAAAAAGCTGCTACAGATTAAGATAATTTCAATGTCCAAAAATGTCACTAATGTATGTGATTTTCATCTTTTATAGATAAGTTAAACGCCATAAATATTATATTAAGACAGATTTTGAATGATTAACACTATTTCTTGTATAAATTATCAATTATTTTTGCTTTTTTATAAGTTTAAAAAGATGAAGGATTACTTTCCTCGGGGTACTTGAAATTATGTATTCGACGGTTGATATGAATAAGTTTTCTATAATTTTCATTTGTGTAACAGTTAAATTGTATTGCTTTTTGTATAGTTTCATGTTTATTTTTTAAATTTTGTAGTAATGTATTCTTTTCCAACTGACGAAGATGTTTTGTATTGACCGATTAGATTGGCCAGCAAAAAAGACACTGTTCTCTGCTGAAAATCACTTCCCGGTGGTTCAGAACCCACCTAAAACTGTAGGTCCAACTCATGAATCACCATCATCCAACATATTACCCACGCACAGGTCTCAGACCTATGTGGGCTTCATCCTCAAAAAAAAAACTGTGCGAATAAATGAATTACAATTTGAAATTAATATTCGGTAAGTGATATCCGAGAGATAAGCTACGAAACTCCTAGGCGCTCTTTGTAAGGGTTACCGATTGAATTGACCAGAAAAAAAGACTCTGTTCTCTGCTGTAAAATCACTTCCCGGTGGTTCGGAACCCACCTAAAAAGCTGTAGGTCCAACTCATCAATCATCCAATTCATTACCCACTCACAGGTCTCAAACCTATGTGAGCTTCATCCTCCGAAAAAAATTAATTTGAATTAATATGGTACTGTATCAATTAATCTGGTAAGTGCTAGGGAAGCTCAAAATAACCGGCAAACAAATAACAAAGCAGAGATGAAGTCTACTACATACACCCTTATGAAGTAATAAACAAATGAAATTAAGTGCATCAAGTTAATTACGGTCGAATCTACCAGGGGGAAAACTGAAGCAGAATAATTGGCGAATTTTGATGGAAATCAGGGGGATTGCATGGGTAGGAAAAAGGGGATATCAACTCACGACCACTTTCAATCTAAAACATTCCCTGAACAAATGAATATTAGCTGACCATCAATTAAATTACTTGAGGGATGAAACACATTCGCAGCTCCCGTTGCAATTTGAACTTCCTGCAAATAAGCTTCCACAAATAATATTTAGTACATTCTTGAAGTGATGTTCCTTTATTATTATTTCACACAATTTGAATAAGAACAAGATTTTTTATCAGAAAATATTAGTTTCTACTTGGCATAGGATAAATTTTATTTTTCCAGAAGTCAACAATAAACAAAACCTAAGTTTCAAATAGAAATAAAAATACACCACTATCAACTGAATAGTGTATAGTGTATTCAAATTCTCTAATATAATACAAATACAAATAGTAATAGAAATAATAATAATTTTTTTTTATTAATTCACAATCTCAAATTACAATAAAATTGATATATTTTGCTATTCCTATATCATTAATTCATTTCATAATCATTAATAAAGTGAGATATTATTGGAAGAATTCCATTTCGATTTTACAGTGGCTACCCCATGAATAATAATAATAATTATAATAATAATAATAATACAATAATAATAGTAATAATAATAATAATAGTAATAATAATAATAATACAATTTGTATAGTAACAAAGATTTTGGATTATCTAATTAAAATTTGGTGAAGGAAGCAGTTTTGTGCTGAAAAGCCTGTTGTTCCTTGTTCCTCAGTCCTCACACTTGAATGTATTACTGAATAAGAGAACTTTGAACTTTGGGGGGTCATAGCTTCTAATCAATAAAAATTAATTGCAATGATGTACATATTCCACACTGTACTTTTACAAGTGAAATAGAAAGAAATTGTTTAAAAATGACAAAAAATTAATATGAAAGAAAGAAGACTGTCAAAGTAAAACAATTTATGAATCGAATAGCAATGCTTTCTCTCAAGATATTTGTCTGTACTGAGAATTAAGTCTGAAGCGTCAATAACTTGTGAAGAAAGACAAAATACTGTTTGTTATTGGATTAAAATAATGTAGCTAGAATAGAGAGGAAGAAGGAACAGTGGTTCTCGGTGTTATCTACTATGTTAACAGCAATATCTATGTTTACTTTTAAGCAATTAATTACTCTGCTTTTGACACTTTTATGGTGTTTACTTTTTACTTTGTAGTATGTTCTAGTTGTTTGATTAGAAATTAATGGAGTCTTATCAAATGTTGTGGGGTGTATTTCGGACCGTCTAGTGTCGCAGAGCGTCTAGTATGTCACAGCGTCCAGTTTTCAAACCATCTAGTTCTCTGTGTCAGGTGGTCTAGATTGCAGACCCTCTAGTTTCTTGCGTTACGCTGTCGCAGAGCGTCTAGTTTTCAAACCGTCCAGTTCTCACTTCGTCTAGTATGCTCGGTTCCAATTAAAGTGGACTCCTCTCGCTACGCCCAGCACAGTGGCGTTCAATTTCGCCATAAGATATGATTCAGTATTTCCCATCACTTCTGTCTCAATTAGCATAAAACAAGCTGATAGATTGATTTGAATTGAATTGAATTGAAATTATTGCCACATAAAAAAACAGAAACATTACAAATGTCATTGTACAAAATAATTATTTGTCAATGATTTGATTACAACTCTAATGATAAGGTCCAATATAATAAGTGTCCCAATCTCAATTAATTAATACAAGGTAGAAGATTGATTTCTTAATGAATTGTTAACAACTCTGATGATAGGGTCCAATAACAAGAATTCTCTATTGAAGTTCTTGAAATTTCTTGTATAAATTAGCCTAGTAATACACAAAATTTTATTCCAAGACCATCCTCCTGACGGAATACTCATGGCAGTTCTTTTGAAAATATAACTACAGCATATCAATAAATTGCTCAATTGATCAAACTGAACAAAATAGATTATTTTTGTAAAAATTATGAGAAACAAACTGTTTGAAAATAACTACTGTGTAGTTATTTCAATATCTGCTATTCCTTTTAACTTTGTTTCAATAAATCACAAGTATACTGAATTGTTTCTTCTGTTTATTCCTAATCAATCCAATTCACATCATCATCATTTCAATGTAGCCTAAATCACAAATCATGAGTTACAACCTACTTATTTGGAATTTTTAAAAGTTCATTGCATAAATCGAGCTTGAAACAATGAAAAAGGTTAAATTAAATGATCAATATGACTAAAACATTCATGAAATATGAATAGGTTTATCAGTGTTAAAGATCTTCTACGATCTTATTTCCATCAAATGAAAGAGTTAAAACGTATTGTCAAATTGCTTTATAGAGTCCTTCAAATTTCTTTAAATGCTGTTCAATATACTTAGGCATCCGGAAAGTAATACCCGTTTTGAAATTTGAAAAAACCAAGTCTTTTTGACAAACATGCTTCACATATAAACTGAAGGACTTTTTGGCAGGATATATTTTGAAAGTGACAAAGAACTGGAAGCAGCTATCACTACACTACCTCAACACTTGAGATGAGTGACTTCTTATCTTATACAAGGGTGGTCCCAGCTCTAAATTTGAGGGGGGGGGGGGTGGTCTTGAATGAGTTTTTGCTGACCTTTTTTGCGAAAATTCCCCTCCACCCTCTCTTTCCCACCGCCCGTAAGCGTGACCATAAATTTCTAGTGAGGGGGGTACAAACTAGCCCTCCCCCCTCACTAACAACAATGATAATGTACTACCTCAATCAGATATTATCTTTCATTCTTCATTCCAAGACTCGCCACTTAAATTCATTCTAAAAATATGTTTCTTGTTGAATTACAATGCTTTTATCAAAGTAATAAATTATCATATGAATGTATGTCACAAAAGATAAAAGAAGTGAATTCGAACACAATACTATAACTTGGTGAACGGTTCCGGTAAGCCTGCCCTTAATTGTGACAGACAAACTCTATAGTCTACCTTCACAGTAGGCCCATATCTCAAAGCTGTCCAGGGGCCCTCCCTCCGAAAAAGTAACCTATCTATAGCCACATTTTGATCGTTTCTAGACTTAAAATCCTCCTATTTTAACTCATTTCACGGGTTAAAGTTAATAGTGCTTGATAACTGTGAAAACTGTGCTTGAGTCATAGCCAAGGAGGTAGGGATCGGGACCGTGGAGGGATAGTGAAATGAGAGACGCTCATATTTACTAATCTATAAAATAGAATGGGGTGAAAAATGTAATCATAGGCTTTACTGAGGTCAACTAGAATGATCAGATTCAACTCTTACCCATCCAATGCCCTACGAATATCATCAGTGACTCTCAGAAGGGTACTAAGTCCCTCTCTAAAACCAGACTGAAAGTCACTGATCAAACCTTATCTAGCAATGAACTTACTCATCTGGTCATGAACAAGAATTTCTAAAACTTTGGTAAGCACTAGGAGATACTAATAGACCTATAATCAGAAAGAGAAATAGGATTAGGAACTTCGTTCAAGGGGATAACAATTGATGAGAATTTCCAATCATCAGGGAAAACAGTCGTGAGCAGGGAAGTGTTGATTTTTTTAAATCGATAACCAATTTGAAATAAATTTCAACTGGTTTTAATCGGTTTTAAACTCGATTTGATAACTTGGAAACTGTCCATCGCCAAGGGGAAAGGGATCGGGATCTGGGGAGACCAGCTTCGCCCTTATGTCTCTTCCAGTAGATAAACGCAATTTTATCCCCCCCCCCATCCTGGGACCTTTCTTGCTCAAATTGGTTAGGGCTACCCTTGAATTGATATGAAACATTCTTATACTTACATAAAGATTCAAAATAAATTACAATAGCCCATTTCGACATTTCTTGGATTGGTGGGGAAAATATTTTTGTCACTAATTCACAGACTCACAATTGCCTGCACAGCCTTATTGCTGTACTAGCAGCAGTAACTGATGCTAAATTTTGGTATGAGATTGAAAAACAGTATTTGAGAGAGAGGGGATGAACTAGACAGGAAATAAGCAATTACCGGCGCGACAGCCCGGCGACACTAAACAAATATTGCCGTATCGAGACTAGCCATTTTTATATAAATAATTCTACAAACTTTATGTATGACTCATCCTTTCCACCCGAACCTAAATCGCGCAAAAAAGGAAGAAATTCAGATTCCAGATTCGTGGCCACACACTAGCCCATTTATCTAAAATACTCGAAATTAGGGAAGTTCTCTTTATTAGCTGTGAAATGTATGTGTTTCAACCTTTCACCCAATAAAAAAGACATTCTAGAGTGGCAGAAAAATATTTCTAGTACTGTATTATTATAACTTAATCACATTATATATGGAAAATTTCCACCATAGAATAACATCATTATTAAATGGAAGAAATGAACCGAGCTCCGCTCAGGGAGGCTGTGTTTCAAGTGTTTCATAGAAAAACATTGGACAAAACCAATTTCATTTTGCATTTGAAATCATTTCTGACTCACAAATGTTGTGCTAATCTTAAATTTTGGATAGAAATACGGTATACAGATACAGAAATTGCTCACTTAATGTAATAGGATTTTACTCTTGCTACCTAGGTTTTTGATTCACTTGAATAAAACTACATCCTTCATTTTTTCTATCATTGAGATCTACTGAAATACTGTATCACAAACTCATAAAAAAGTTATCAAAACAGTTTGTTCCTTTTTACTTGTTCGTTACATTTGCGCAACGGGGTCGGTGGGGGCCTTATCAACTGTCAATTTTCCATGGTCTCAATATTCAGTTCAATGAAAGTTATATAGAGCTCACTGTGATTCCGTAAAACAAATACAGTATGACTTAGTTATAACATCATTTATTGTCAATATTATTGACGCTGTATCAGAGTGAAACTGTAGAAGGGCTACCAATTCATCAATAACACAGGAGAAATAAAAAGTTACGATTTTTCATTAAATACATACTTTATTCAAATACCTACTCAATATGTTGAATTCGATTTGAGGGTTTTCATTTCGAGTCTTCCTTCATATGAACACAATCTAGCAGAAACAGGATTCTACAAGCATTTCATTTATTAAAAAATTCACCAAAACTCTTGGTAAAAAATCATACTGGCTTAAATTCAGACGTAATAATTATGAGCTAATTATAGGCTATTGTGCTTCTATAATAATTTTTCATCATTGCACATCGCTGTACAATCCAGAAAAACATGTAGCCTACAATAGTTTTTGGATTTAGACAAAGAAGATAGGGAACTTGTGCTTGCTTGTACAGAATGATTCATCATGAATCCTTGTCCTACTTGTCTAGCCTGTGTACCGAGACTTCTCCATTCCGGGGGTCCGGTCCACTCAAAATTCCTTGAATGTTAAATGAAATAAATTCACTTGAAAACACTACCGACTCATATCAAGAACTTATTTTTGAGTATTGGATGGTTCTATGATTGCTAACGTGTTCTACTCAACGATTTCTATGGGGCTACATAAATATTTATGTATAGAAATCGTTGGGTCTTCCTAGCAATAGAAGATAAGTCACGTAATACTCGTGACAGCGGTTAAAACGGTGACCGTTTGACTGTTTTCAACTTTTCCAGCTGCTCTGATATTGTTTACAGCCATTTACCTTTGTAGCTGAGACTGTAGGTTCTCTCATCTTTCATCAACATCAATCACATTACACACGCACAAGCTTTAAACTTTTGTGGATACTATCCTCCGCAAAAAACTGCTAAAAATCAGTTTTTGAGAGTTCATTTCCCAAAACTTTCCCCCCCAAACCCTCTCCTATTGATTGCAGTGGATACAGCGAACTCCATAACTCGAATTTGAATTTCACAAAAATGGAGTACATGTCCATAAAAAAAAAACTGGACAAAATTTGCGACATTTTCCTGTTAAGACATGATATAGATATTCATTATGGCAATGATAGTAGAAACATAATTTCCAATGTCTATTGATTTTGAAATCAAATGATTTATGTACGTACAGCTTCCATAATTCGTGAAATTTTTTGAGAAGAAAACCCTGCATGTTCAAAAATAATTAAAAATGAGACTTGATAGACAAATATTCCTGCAATATGGATAGATTAATAAAAAATAAAGAGCATGAATTAGGAATTATGAAATCAATAAGAAATATTTCTTTATGTAGAGTTTATCCAAAGCTACTCGTATTTGAAAAATCGATTTGAATTTATGATTTTCAGTTAGAGCTGAAATCAACGTAATTCAATTCTGACATATGATATAGAATATAATGTCTCTAACTGACTCTAACCAAAGGCAGGCTCAACGGAGCCTTTCCCTTAATTGTAAGTTATTATAACATAAATAGTTATTCTTATTGTAAGTTATTGAAAGTATTTGCAGTATATTTATCCAGTGTAGGCTATAGGATAGTAATTATCCACGGCATTGTATATTTCTGTTATAAATTAAGCTAAATATTGCTGTAGGCCTATATTGAAAACGTTGTATACTGTACATCAAAATGAAACTTTGTAAATATAGCACTATAGCAATTAATAACATTGAAAGAATAACAGTGAATAACTGTAAAAGAAAAACTAAATCGTTAAACAACTTGAAAGGAACTAAGTGCTTAGTTTTATTTATCCAACTTGTAAACTCTGCTCCTAATTCAAAGAGAAGAAGGTTCACCTTATAGAGATAAAAGTTTGAAATATAAACTCAAGATAAGATCTCTATCTACAACTTTCCCACTTTTAAAACTTTCCATGAAAATGGGAAAAATTCTCTATTAGAGTTTTTTTTCAGTTCACATTTCAAAATTTTTGAAACATTTTAAAAGCTGAACGACTGCTTCAAATTGATGTTTTTTTGCATTGTTGGGATCACGTAATACCATTTGTCAAGTGTACCAAAATTATTTTTTTTCGTTGGAATTCAGATAGTGAAATGGCATTGTGAAACGATATGGAATAATTAGAACGTGTGATTACAGCTGGCGGGCTCTATTTTAGTCGGTAGCTGACTGTACCGGCCTGGCTGCTATGGAACCTAGTCGATATGAAATATAGAGGAAGTGAGACGCTAGTCGATGTGAATACTAGACGATCTGAGACGATCAGCGCATGATACTTCCAGCCGTCTCACATACTCCAGATTCGTTTTAAAATAGCACCTAGACGATCTGAAATCTAGACGATGTGAGATACTCCCATGTTGTGGAAGGCATGAAGGACTTTCATTGTATATTTTAGAAATCGGTAGAAGTTGGTAGAGAAATCGAGAAATATCTCAATTATGGGAAATCATATAGAGGCAGACTTTTGTAAATGAGTTCAGTCTTGTTTGAAACTCGTCGTGATAAGTGGCAGTAGTGACAGTTCCTGCTAATACAGACAGTGAAATCCCGTTGGCGCTATTACAAACCATGCAATGAACTTTCGTTGTCTATAGTGATAATTCTCTTGACAGTTCTTTTGTGATAATTCTTTTGCCTAATACAGTATTACGGAATTGTGCTACATGAGGTAATTGTTCTTCCTTCTTTTTTGAACGTTTCTTTTTGAATATTATTGTACAGTTATTATTTATTATTAGATCGGCCTTTTAACTTTTAGTGATTGATTTTTGTACAGTTTATTGAAATCTCGTCATTAGTTGAACAATATCGATTTATCTGTTTTCAATTGCTTATTTTTCTGTAAGACATTACTGAACAGTGAGTGTTGTGATTATTTGTGTAAATAAACTGCGAGTGATAAATTTAAGTGTTGCCAGCGTTATTTTAGACATAGAACCCGTAACAATAATATTCGAGATTCTCAATACTACAAAATTATATTAAAATAATCAAGTTATTCAATACTACAACTTTGTATAGCAAGCACGAAGCATGTACACATAGTGTTTTGTGTGAAAAACTTAGTGTGCCACTTTATGCTACAAGTGACGACGAGATGAACTTGTTTTCTGAATTGTTTTGAAGCCACAGCTTTTAGTGCCATCTTGATTGGTGTTTTATGTTTTGCCACCTGACGAAATCTGGAAGGCTGGTCAACAATTGATTGCAGTTTTCAAATGCAGTGATTGCAATGATTGCAGTGGCGGATTAATGCATTTTTATGGGGAGGGGCGACATACTGAAAAAATACTGGTGGTCCGGGGGGTTGATATGGAATAACAATTTTGGAAATTTAGTAGCCTTTAACAGCATTTTACACCATTCTAGCACTTAAAATGGAGAAGAAATATATTTTTTTCTGTTTAAGAACAATCAAATTTCCCCTAACTAGAGTACGGTAGTTTATTTCTGTATATTCATCTGAAATGAATAGAAATTGTTGTATATGTCTTGAACAAAAATTGCTTTGCTAGCTTAACTTTTTATCAAAATTTACAAAGAAATGAACAGAGTCTAAGCAATTTATTCATGATCGTGATGATTTTTAGACCTATATATTATATTTAAATTACTCTCAACATTCTCTCATGCTTCATAATACCAGTTCTTCAATAAAAATACGTACTAGGTCAAATACAAACAGAGATGTATATGCCCCTACCTATTCTATAAGAGATTAATCTTATTCAAAAGTATTTCACTTGATATAAGATTTCCTTCATTCTCTGTCATTTGTTAATTCTTCATTGAATTATAATTATATAGATAACAACAGTTAAAGATAAAGTACAGGTAATATAGAAAATAAGACAAGTGGGATGACATGTTATATTCCGTCTGTCAAAGATGTGGCGGGACAATTAAAACTTTACCGTGTGCGTGTCGCATGTGTTTATTTTTTTAAATGTGCAAGCCCTCGGAGGGGGCGGTCGCCCCCTCCGCCCCCCCTTTAATCCGCCCTTGATTGATTGATTGAAATTGAAATACAAAGTAAACCACTTGAATGACTTGTAAATGTGTGTAGCATAGATTAGGTATTCAATGTTGAGTAACAAAAAATGTATTTCAAGAAATCTCGAAAAATATCAATTCACAGGATTGAAACTACTTTAGTAGCACAATAACACTTTCTTTTCAAAAGATTATTCAATTAAATCTTATCAGATATTAGATCCTATAGCGATCCTAGATCCTGTAGCGATCCTAGATCCTAACGATCCTTCATTGCGTGCTAGAGCCAAACAGGAACAATAATTGAAGATGGAAAGGAATAATTATAGAAACTAATAGCATAAAGGAAAAGACCAAAGTTGCATTACGAGTAATGTTCATAATTGCGTAACGAAGACAATTCAATTATCTGTACAATTGTAATCTTCTTTTTTGTGACGTGATGAGCTAGTTCGGTGATTGAGATCGAAACTTCATTTTTTGAGCGATGGATTGTAGAACAATGGTAAATTTTAAATGCTGTAGTTAGGCTCAAAAATGTCTACACCTGTCATTTGTACATAACAAAGGAACTTCACTTTCAGGTTTCAGAAACTTAATCTAATCAGAATTTCTGAAGTTTTATTAAAAAAAGAATAAATCAAGATTTGGTGAATGACGAATGTTGTCCTTCAAACCTATCTATAAGTAATCACGTTCACTACCGAACTCAGATAAAATAGAATCAAATAAATTTTGAAGTATTTCGCTGAAAATTATTATATTTAGTTATAATTGACCGAACGAAGAGGTCTCTGTTTCAAGTCGACCATTTTGTATTTGTCTGTCTGTTTGTAACGCATTTTCGGCTAAACGCGAGGACCAAATTCAATGAAATTTTGCATGGATCCTCTTTAAGGAATGCCCAGCGATGTATGTCTAAGGGTTTTCGAAATTTGCTTGCATTTGAGGGATTTTCAAAAGGAAGAAAGTAAGGATCTTAGGCCTTCTTCTATACGAACATATGATTTTGAAAATGAACGTCTCCATCAAACGTCATTGGAATCAGATTCATAGATAGCCCTCGGGGCCCCTCATTCATCTGGTTGAGCCTTATTCATAATGAATAAAGTAATCACATAAGAATAACATATTTGTTTGAGAGAAACAAATCATTTCTATAAATTTCAATTAAATATAAAGCTGGGCATTCACGTTCCGATTTGCAGTACCACTTGCAGTCCAACCTTCAAGGTTGGATCCGAAAACGGAACGTGAATGGGCTTGTTGGATGGTTGGAATTGTAGATGGACGACTAGAGGGACGACTAGATGGACCACTAGAGGGACGACTTACGAATGTCGACGGTGTTGGAGCGTGTGTGGGGCAGTCGGATCAAAGGCGTCCATCTTATCTCAGTCAGTGCATGACCTTCGGGTAAGTTCGGGCAACATCGGGCAACTTCGGTTACATTTTTCGGCTCGAGAGCGACGTTCACAGCTGATTAGGAATAAAGTTGGATTGTAAGTAGGAGCGTGAGTGGAGTCGACTATCCATCTAGCAGTACTGCAAGTGGTACTGCAAGTTGGAACGTGAATGCCCAGCTTAACAAGTGATTAAATGATATACAAATGTAATTAATATTGTTTTATAAACTCAGGCATCTGAAATCTATTTTGAGCAATCAGCTGTCTCGCAAATAGAAAAAACAGCCTTGTAGATGTGATTCACTTTTGTGAAAAATAGACTACGCAAATTCAATTATTGTTAGGTCTGATGATTGTGCTTAATTTTGCGATGGTGATTATCATTGAGTACATGGAGTATGTTCCTCTGTGCAAGCACCCTTATTCTTTTGCGTGAGGTCTACTGTTCACAGAACTAATAGCATTTGAATGAAATTTATAAAAGTTTTTTACTTCAAAATAATTCAAAGAGCTACAGTTCAACTACAGTACAACGAAATCAATTCCCCAGACAATGAATGGGTATAATAATAATGAATGGGTGATGTAAATAAAGTTGAGTCAGTGGACTCTGTTGAGTGACTGTAGTTGACTGCTGATCTGTTGAGTCAACGGGAGTCCGATCAGAAGGCGTGAGAAACAGCTGTGATTGACCCAATTTTTATTCACATCAAATACCAAGAATCCCAAGTGCCGAGTCACAAATATGAGATACTCAGCTGACTCAACTACTTGTCAGTGAGAAGTCCTCTTGCCAAGTTTTCAATGTCAAAAGATACCAAAAAACAAATTTCTTACCAAGAAAATTTCATAATTTAGAGATTGATTATACAGAAGTTTAATTGTTATTATGGCATTTAACAGCTTTATAAATCAAATGGAACAATACTCATTGATTAAAAACCTTTCAAACCAAAGCTTTTCATAGAAATGAAATTACCTGAATTCTGCAAGAGAATAAATCCTGAATTACGTCAAGGCAACGAATTCTATTCAATTTGACAATGAAGCCGTATTTTAGCACCATAAATAACTCGAGGTACTTCAAAATGGCGACCCGCGAAATAGCGTGACTTAAAAAGTCAGAAAGAATGATAAAGGATAATCATATTTCAACTAATCTGATATTAATAGCAGGTAACTGTAGTCCAAGTATTCCCCTAGATTTAAAAAATTGCAAGCTTTGAACTAGAATTTACTGTCGAAAGGTTTGATTGATGGTAAAATAATAATCCACTACTCAATGGATGAAAAATTAAATGAGAAATAGTTTTCTATAACCTAGAATTCGTTGTTTAGCTTAAATGTATAATTGTTTCTACAGTCACGATATTGTTCCAAAGTCCCAGTAAAATAATAATTTTATTTTTTATAGTAAAGAACATTTTGTTAAGTATGAAGAGTAGAAAGATAATGAATTATATTTCCTAACATTATAATATCTTTAGTTTATTATATTACCTTACTGAATTAGTCAAGGATTCACCATAGAAAAAAGGACGAAATAAACTTTCAATGAGAACCATGAGCTTACAGTTACTGTATTTTATTTGAACTTCTGTTAGGGTGCTTGCACAGTGGAGCATCCAATACTTGACAATAATCACCATCCCGAAATTTGCTACTCCAATTTGTAGTTTATTCAGCAACTAGAAGGTTGCACGATTCAATTGATTATTTATTACTAGAAAGTGTAACAACTTGTCAACAAATTTAATTTAATAGTATATTTTCCTTAACCCTCTTCTTTAATTTAATTTTTGTTTATTGCGCAGGTTTTGTAAAATTATTCATTCTTTTGTAATAATATTGTAATGTTTTTTTTTGTGTTTCAATAGGCTGTAGCCTTGAAACAATTGTACAATAAGTACTACCTATTCTATTCTTCTTCTCCTTCATTTCCCCCCTCATTTTTCTTCCCTTTCGCTTTTAATTCATAATTTTCCTCGGTTACCCGGTACATAGACTGACTCTTTTGGAAAAGGGTCCACACTGTTGTGGAATGAGAATTATCAAGACTCCCCCCAAATTTTAAAGATCTCTCCAACTTTCCAAAAATGATCAGAAGGATAAAGGAAGTCCTATTAAAAAAAGCCCCATACGCAATGGATGAATGTGTGGAAGTTTTATGGGAAGAGAACTAGTTTTATTGCTTTTTTCTTTGTTTTTTGATTAAATTCTCAACATAAGGTATGATCAATTTATCCACAAGGTGCTTCTAGTGTTGTTTGACGTCTCCTCTTCACAATACGTTTTTATTTATTATTGACGATTCAATGTTCCTAATCCTTGCTTATATTATGTGCAACTAACTGAATAAATATGGTTTGATTTGATTTCTAGCTTTAGAGTTTCATCGACAGATAACAAGACAGCAAGTAGCTGTTTATTATATAGAATTTCGATTTATTCTAAAGATTTCATTTTCATTTTTTTCTATTCTAATTTTCCTTCTTAATTAGTTAACTTCATCGTGTTCATCTTATTAATTTGATATAAATCGTCTGTTTTCACTTTTTTGTTCACTTTTGATTTTCATCGGTTAGCCCCACCCATTTTTACAAGTGGGCGTGACAGGTCTCAATAAACAACCAATCACAGCACTCCATCAGGCATCCATTTTGTAGTCAACCAATCACAGCATTTCAGGCCACCATTTTGTTAGCCAATGTAATAGCTACTTTGAGGTACAGTGACTTTATATAGTCTATAAATTCATCGTAATTTTATGTGATAAATGAAGAATAGTTCGGCCTATCAGAGTTCGCCATATTGTTAGTTTTATTTCTAATTAATTTTGGAGTCAATTATATTGTAAAATTCAATTATATCTAATAACACCCTTTTCAGGGTATAAATATTAGCTGTTAAAAAGTTTATGGTTATAGTACTTGAATTTGAGAATTTTTTTGGTCTGAGACCTGTGCGTGGGTAATGAGTTGGATGATGGTGATTGATGAGTAACTGTTGGAACTCGTATATCCGTTTATTTAATGAAATTAATAAAGTGAACACTGTTCTATTAAGTAGTTTGTAATTATTTTAGTTTTTCATATTTCATCAATCAATTCAATTTCAATTTATTTCCTTCAAAATACAAGAAAATTAATTTCGAAATTTCTTCTAATATTGTTGGGCAATCATTTTAGCTTAAGTTTGAGACTAATAAAATGTTGTACCTGTTGACACCAGTCCTTCATAAATACGGTAATATATTATATAAATTCTACTAATAGTACATACATTTATTTGAATTCCTCACAATAGAAGATAATGAATTAATTTCAAAATTTCTTTTAACAATAAAAGAAAATAAATTTCGAATTTTTTTAATATTGTTGAACAATTATTTTAGCTTTAGTTTGATTGAGATTGATAAAATGTTGTTTGTTACTTCTAAAACTTATCCTTTTTTATAATATATTATATAAATTCTACTTATTTGATTTCCTTACAATACAAGATAATTAATTAATTTCAAAATTTATTTTAATATTGTTGAGCAACTATTTTAGCTTCAGCTTGATTGAGATTGATAAAATTTTTGTAACTTCTGAAACTTATCCTTTTTAAAATAATAATATATTATATCAATTCTACTTATTTGATTTCCTTACAATACACGATAATTAATTAATTTCAAAATTTCTTTTAATATTGTTGAGCAATTATTTTAGCTTGTTTTATTGAGACTGATAATGTTGTAACTGCCTAAACTAGTTCTTTCAATTATATTGAATACATTTTACATACCATGTTATTTTTTTCTTGATTCTTATTTAACATCTAATCTCATCCTGAGTCATCAGACATCAAACTACCCATTGAAAGTCATATTGTTAAGATATTGCTTCTACTTAACGCCTAAGAAAAATCATGTACAAGACAATGCTAGGAATTTTCCAGGTAGATGAAACAAACAGAATTCGCTACAACCCACCAAGCGTCACGCCTAGCAATGAAAAAAAAAACAGGGGCACAGGATAACGCCAAAAAACAACACTAAATAATAACCATTATCTTCTTCTTCCTATCCTCCATCTTGCTATCTCTTCCTCTTTCTCCATCTTCTCTTTCTTCTCCTCCTCATTTTTCTTCTTATTGATCACCTCTACATTCTTCTTCTCTTCCTTCTCCTCCTCATCCTTCTACTCCTCATTTCTCTTATCTTAGATCAACTTCTTCTTCTTCACTTCTATCTTTTTCTACCTCCTTTTTCTCCTCATCTTCCCTTCCTTCTATTTCACTTTATCTTTTTATTCTTCTCCTCCACCTCCTTTCAAATGAGATCATTGTACATTGTTCTTTGCACTATAGAAATAGTATTTTCTGAGTTCACTACTGTATATATCTGTGTGATGTTGATAGTTTTGATTTTAACCATTCATATTCAAATTTGTAAATTTACATGAATAAAGAAATATAATCTAATCCAATCTAATCCTTCTATTCTCATTTTTTATTTTTCAAACCTCCCATTTCTTTCTCTTCTCCTTCACCTCCTGCTTCTTCCTCACATTTTCCCCCTCATCCTCATCCTCCTCATCATCATCCTCTTCTTTCAATTCTTCTTCATTATTTTTGTCATAAATTACTTCTTCCTTGCCTCTTTCTTCTTCACCTCCTCCTCCTTCTCTTCTTCTTCTCCTCCTTTTCCCCTTCTTTTTTCCTTCTTTCACTTTCCTTCTTCTTTATAGTCGTCATAAATTTCTTCTTCCTTGTCTCCTTTCTTCTCCTTCTTCTACACGACCTACTCCTCATCCCATTCCTTCTTTTCCACCTCTATCACCCTCTTCATCTTC